>JAVJIF010004306.1:0-137148 GCA_038442645.1 Agave tequilana | reverse complement strand
TGATAGAAGGATTTTAATCAAAAAAATAGCCCATGGAACAGTCAAATCCCCGGAGACCTTTTCATATCAGCAATTTCACGCTCACTTGGTTAGATTTCTTCCTTTGAATCTTTCCCCCATTTCGAAGATTCTCTCAAATTCTTCATTTTCTCTAATTGTTACTACTTCGTCTCAGGTTTCTGATCAATTTAGACATCCATGGACGCCATACAGATCCGAAATTCTCTCTCAATTTTTAGGGCTTCTTCTGCCGCAAGAATCGGTTTCGACCGGAGGTGCTCAGTCTGCCATTTTGTTAAGATCCCAGCGGTCGCTACAAGAAAGAAGGTAATAAAAATATAACTTTGAACCCTAATGATTATTACTGATTCATTTGGTGGTAGTTTTTCTCAACAATTGGTTCTTCAGTTGTAGTTTTTATATTGATGCGTGCATAGTTTTATAGTTTTTATGTTGATAAGATTGTAATTTGTGTTTAAGCGATCCAAAAAACTATGTCACTAGTTTTAGAGAACAGTAATTTGTTAATTATTAGTTTTTTTTTTTTTTTTTTTGGGACAAATTGGAGAAGTTTAATTTAATTGAGATAATATTAGTTGCCTGTTCTATTCATTGTTATAAAGATGTTCTCTATATATCGCTCAACTTGATATTTATTATTCTATTTGTTCTAGTTTTAAATTAGGCCCCTCCACATATGAAGGATATTCAGATGAAAGTTAAAACCATAATATTCACTGAGCATATAACTTGTGAGCAACGTCTTTGATTCTTGCATTTAAATAGAGGCCACCATTTTCTTCAGTATATTTGCCTTGCCACCCATATTGAAAGGATGACAATTACTGTGTGTATTCACAGCTTGCTAAAGAAATTTAGGACAGAACATAAATGTATAGAACAGCGAGAAGGTATTGGAAATCTGGTACAGTAGCATAAACTGGCAGCTCACTTTTGTGTCTAGATGCTTTTAGAGCCCTGAACGGCCAAAGGGATATGGTAACTGATTGGATACAATGGTTTGGATTGTGGTTCATATCTTTGTTTTCATTAGGTATATGTTTTATTGTGTATCAGCAGTTTTGCCCTTTAGAATCTTAAAAATGATCATAATGGAAACTTTTGGAAAACAAAAGATGTGGTGGTTGCTAACTTACCTAGGACATGGTGCTTAATTTAGATGGATTAAGAAAATGATTCCTGTAGCTTGCTGCGAAGATGGCTTTGTTCTTGTTGCAGGAGAGATCAATTGTTAATTTTGTAGCATATTATGTTATATGTTAAATCCTGTCCTACAAATTGTACTATGCTTACGTTCTTCTTTGCTACACATTCCTGAGAGAACTCATTTGGCTCCCAAAAAGTCTTTTCTGCTCATTGTTTTTTGTTTGCATTATCATTGATTTTTCTCTCCTACTTTGGCCGTTTAATAGGAACCAAATACTACGATGATTATTCCATTCTAATCACTCACTTTTTTTTTTTCAGTCAGTGCAAGACATATACCTCCCTTTTAACCTTGTCGCTAGTGTACTAAGTGACAAACTTAAGAGCATCATTCCTCTAATATTTGTCATGTTTGGTTTGATCTTATTTAATGCCCAAAATTCTAGACTTGAAACTGTGTAACAATGCGAAGTCATATTATTATATGATTTTTACTCTCAAAACATGTGGTCGATCATATTTTTTGAAGAACAAATCCACCGCGTCCTCCCAGTTCTATATAGTTCTCCACCTGTTCGTTCTTTATCTAGTAATCCAATAACCTGAGCACTTAGCTTTGTCATTAAGTTCGTCTGAGGTGTCATATGAGATCTTCCTTTGGTGTCATTAAATTGGTTGGGACTATTTGTTGTGGAGAAGTTATAAAGGTACAGATGAATGGTGTAAACACTAGATATGTTCCCATGAGTTGCCATAAGATTGCTCTTGTAGAAAACAATTTTGTTAAAGTTTATTTTTCTGGAAGAAAGTGCAACGCAAGGAATCAGTTCACGGATTAAAACATGCAATTATTTCATCTTTACATTGCAGAAGATTGTATTAATTTCGGAAGTGAGATAATGAAAGGAGTCACATAAACTTCAACTTTGTGCTGTTTTTCTTAGGAAAAGCAAAAGGTGGATCCAGATCTCTGTTTCCTTTTGATAGTATATATTAGTTATGGTTTTGACCTTTTGCCTCTATATAGTTGATGGTATTTCTCATGATGTGTATGAATGCAAATCTATTTTTAAAAAGTTCAAATTAAAAGGATGCTTCACCTGACGCACTTAATGATGCTATGTGCAGTCATGTTGTTTGCGCAATGTAACATGCAATCATATTGTGGTGTTAAATCATTAAATTCTTTTTACGCTCACATGCTACGCTAAAATGAAAAAGAAGCCGTTGATACATTGCAAAGTCAAGAATTTTCCTTTCTTTGATTATCTATCATTTTATGAATTCAGATATGTTTTATATTATTGAAGTCCTTGCCACTGCACCACAACTCCAAAGTTGAGGTAAGGGTTGAGGTATTTATATTTTAACACGCCCCCACGGTCGATTGTCTTTTTTAGTTGGGCTTTTCGCGGTAGCAATATTTTTTAAAAATCCACTTTTTGATGCCGACTGGGGGGAATTGAATCTGGGTTGTTCTGGTACCATATTAAAGTCACTGCCACTGCACCACAACTCCGAAGTTGAGGTGAGGGTCGAAGTATTTATATTTTAACATATATATTAATATACATGCACAAAATAACATTGCAGTGAAGCAATTGCCACAATGCCTTTCTCCTTCCATTTACTCTGCCACTTATCATCTCCCAAAACCTCGATGGACCACCATTTAGAAGCTTCCTTTCTAAGGACATAACAATTCGGTACCCTTGCTTTCCTTATAAAATTACAATCCTTGCATGCATTCTATGTTTAATCAGACTAGCCAAATCTTTCTTTTCTTTACTGTGCCTACGAACAAACTGCCAAGAAAAAAATAATTGCAATAAAACAGATGTTGTTTTGAAGGTTGCCTAGAGACCCTCGATACCTTTTCAAGGGTCAAGGTGAAAATCATGGTTGGATGACTGTTATGCTGGTTGCAATATCCCTGTACTATTTGACTGGAAAACATAGAAGAAGAGGAGGATAAAAAAAAAAAACTTCATTTTGCTTGGAAGAAGCATTTACTAAAAAAAACTTCATTTTGCTTGGAAGAAGCATTTACTCTTTACATTAATATATTTTTGTTTCACTGGCTAATTTATTCATTTATTTCCAGCTTTCAGTTTCTATGTGTCTTAGTGAGAATAGTACGAGAACTCCTGGCTTTAAAGCCAATAATACTTCTTTAAAGTATACTGATGATCAAGCGGAGCAACTTATTGATGAATCTATGAAAGCATATTCCACGGTGGAAGTATCTAATGAAAAAGCGGAAATGAATGTGCCCCTACATGAAGAAAAAGATCTCAAACCAAAAAGATATGCAAAAATTCATGATTTTTGCTTGGGCATTCCCTTTGGTAAGTCTGAAGTAATATTACAATCTCTCTCTCTCTCTCTCTCTCTCTCTCTCACACACACACACACACACACACACACACACACACACACACACACAAAAAAAAAAAAATTGGAAAAATAGAAAAGGTAACATAGAAGACCACTTATATCATTAGTCCATACGTAGGTATTACAATCTGAAGTAATATTACAATCTCTCTCTCTCTCTCTCTCTCTCTCTCTCTCTCTCTCTCTCTCTCTCTCTCTCTCTCTCTCGCACGCACGCATGCCCGCCCGCGCACAAAATAAAATAGAAAAAAAATAGAAAAAGGTAACATAGAAGGTCACTTATATCATTAGTCCATATGTAGGTATTGCCATGTAGGTATGGCATACTTTATCCATTCTGTGATCAGCATAGGTGTTGGATTCTATCATTTCCATTCACTAGTAATAGTAACATATCATTCATTTATACTTTTTTGGCACATACACCCCCGCAAAATAAAATAGAAAAAAATAGAAAAAGGTAACACACAAGACCACTTATATCATTAGTCCATACGTAGGTCGTACATACTTTACCCATTCTGTGATCAGCATAAACGTTGGATTCTATCATTTCCATTCACTAGTAATGGTAACCTATCATTCTTTATACTTTTTTAGCATTCTGTTCTTTCTTTTGTCATTGTTGTTCTTGTAGTTGACTTGTGATGTGTGGACTTGCTCTAGTCTAACCTGGCTATCACAGGATTGTGATAACTGTTTGAATTGGACCTTGTAATATGCAATCCTTACTTGCGCTGGTAATTGTAACTAGTGCAAACACAGCCTATCATTCTTTGTTTTTCCTTTCCTAACTGAATTCTCTTGCTGGATATGTTCTTCTCTACTGAAAAAAAAATGCGATGCTTGTAGTTCATCTGCAATCAGAATACTTGATTATGCCTCTGCATTTTTAGACATCGGTAAGCTTCATCAAAGTTATGGTTTTCAGAATATTTTCCTGTGCTTTCACACACCTGTGTGGACCTTCCCTGAACATCCATTTATTTTGCTTTAAGGTGTTCATCAATATAGGGCTTGGAAAAATAAAGGTCTAGACTAATATTATTAGTTCTAATAGTCTATGCTGTATACTTGTCATATATGAAAGTTGTTTTGTATATGAACCAATAAAGCAGCGGCTGAAAGCTGTCTGAACTCTGAAGTTGGTTACATTTGACACTTAAAGGCTGCTTAGATCAAATTAAACCGAGTTCCAGGATTGTTATCTGATACACCATGTAATAAAATGCATTGGGAACACCCATCTGGCTCTCTAGCATCTGGATTTGAAGTTGCTGGATTTTCTCAATTCTATAATAGATATTGGGCAGTTATTATGGTTGGGGGCTCTTGTCACTTTCACCCAATTTTCCACTACATTCCCATCATCGCCCTTTTGCCCACTCCCACCCACCCCCCTCCAAGAGGTAAAGTATACCATAACCCCAAAATCAGAAGGTTAAAATTTGTTGGATTGAACTGGGAGATAGGAATGCTAGGATGAAAGGAACATAATATTTCATATGGGCTTTTCTCAAAACAAATGGAAGAACTGTCTGGAAAGATTGTTCCTTAAGAACTTGAATCCATTTGCAATAACTGACAGAAATAATTAGCTTCTGCATTTCCTGTGCTTGAAAACAATAAAAAAAGACCTGGGTTTGAGTTCTAATACGTGTGTGCTACAAACCATGCCCTTGTTTTATACAAATCTCTAGTATGAAATAATATTAAAGAAATATTCATCTGTCTAGTGTTTTACTTTGGTTTGTTGAAATACTTGTGAAGCACATGCAAGACATATTGAGGTAATGAGGCTCAAATCTTTGCTTAATTTTTTTTGAAATGCTGAAATTTGACAAAGTGTTATATGCAACCATTACCAGAATCCTGAAGTTGTGCTTTTGTCTCTAGTGGTCACTGAGTTTCTGTTGTCAATCCCAAATCTGTATTTCAGTATTTCAGTTTTGAAGGACAAGGCTACTCCAAAGTTCATGCATTTTGTACTAAAAACAACTTTTGCGATCTAATGCTATATTCTGGTGATGTAGAATAATAGCTTTCACCATGGCTCCCTTTCAATAAGTGGTACAAACTCTTAAAAGAACAACACTTTTTATTTTACTAAGCACAAATAAATAGGCCTTATCTTGTATTCTCTTTTTGTGAAACTAGACTTTTTGACACGTGCCAACAACGTAGAATTGGTGTGAAATAATTAATTATTTGAGAGAAGTGTAAAATAAAATTTATTAAGAAGTTTTCTCAGCACCTTTCTTTATAGTCTTGCTCTAATTCTAGAGAAATCTAATTTTGAATGGAAAATAAGGAGATCTTTCATCTTATTTTTTGAGATAAGTATCAAGTTTTCTATCTCTAATAAATGTTGTTTCTTTTATTTCAATATTCCTTCTTTGAGATAGGGAACCCGAATAAATGTTGTTTTTTTATTTATTTCAAACTTCTTTTTTGAAATAGGGATGTAAATATATGGTTAGATTTCAAGCTTAGTGAAAGATTTGTAAATGTATGACTAGATTTTATTTGTACTGGCACAAACGTGAGTCGGTAACAAATTAGCATTCTAATCAAAGTAATCGTGGTTATAATAGTAGAGATGAAAGGTCCACACCAAGCTCACATCTAAATATTGATACTGTAACACATTGTAATGTGTCAACAATTCTCAACATTGAAGGCTATATTCAAACTCCTACCCCTAGTACTATTTGTCTTCCTCTTGTCCACATAGGCAATTTTGCCGCCTCCTTAATTCAATGCTGCTACCAAGATACCACTCCTTGCGAATGGTTAAAGGTTTATTCTGTGACTTTCCTAATGTGACACAATTGAGACTAAGACTGTGAGGCACTTAAAAAAAAATGAGACTAATATGCTGCATAGACCACCACCACCACAAAAAGAACAGCAAGACCAACAAGAAGAAATGTTGTTTGTGAGTGATTTTTGCAAAAGATTTCTTGCATGCTTTTTGATGATTTTGAGATAAACCGCTTGAGGAATCCCAGCTGGTAATATCCCAACTGATAATAATCTACTCCCATGGCACAGGTGGGATTGTGTTTGGTGGAGGGCTTATTGGGTTCCTTTTCTCCAGAAATCCTGCAAGTCTGACTACAGGTGGGCTGTTCGGAGGTGCTATACTGGCCATGGGTGTCATCAGCCTGAAAGTCTGGAGACAAGGGCTATCCAGCTTACCATTCAATTGGTGCAAGGGGGTAAGCGTCTTCTGCCTTTTTTTAATAAACACAAGAATGGGCAATATGAATGCAATTTCTCATGTTACGAAGCAAACGATATTATGTTTTCATTTTAGCAGTAATATTGTAAATCTTCTTGAGACTGTGGTAAGTATATTCATGTGCGTTTCACAGCCCTTGCTGCAACTCTTCTCCGGAGGCATCTCCAGGTGTATTCCTTGGTGAGAAATACTAGAACACAATTTTGAAAGCTTGCATGTTTTCCAACTCGTATGCTTACTGATGATCTGGTTTCTTTCTTGGTACAGACGAAGAAGATCTTTCCCTCGGGATTTTATGTTGCCATGAGGTACCCCTTTACCACAGTACACTTGTATAGTCATATTCGAAGTGGGGATTTTACTGCAACAGTCTTACTTATAACATTGTACAACTATGAATTCAGTTTCAGACATTCAGATTTTGCATGTTATGATTCAAAATGGGTTTAACATCAAACCTTTTGTTATTAACTTTAGTTTAACTACACTAGAAAAAGCTTGAGGGCATCTTTTTTTCATCCTCTCTAGACGTGTATGGTCTGCCTGTGAGGAATTAAAAGAAACAAATTCACATTTCATTCTTTTAGTGTCAAATTCCTTTGTGAATAAAAGCTATGTTACTAAACAAACTAATCTTTTATTTGTTGGCAGCGCTGCGATGCTTTGTTTTTACTCATACGTGCTCATTTCCGGAGGAAACCCACCGCCAAAGAAGAAGTTGGCATCCGCGGACCCATCATAGACTAAAATGTCGTTGTATTTGAGTTTGCTGTTTGATGACAATTATGCCATGTAGTGGTCCATGTATGAATTTCAATACAAAATGTTCCTATATTGCGGTCATGTGTCTGATTATTTGTTTTTCCCCCTATAAAATCTATACCTGTTTGGTTGAGGACTCCAGTCTTTTGGAGTTTATATGGATGCTATTCAAACTGTTTGGTCTCGTAACTGGCCGTAATTCGTAAATCGTAATTGGTAAAGTCTTTTACAGTTGTAAATGAGTACATGCATGTAAACTTTATGGTGTTTGATTGGTAATATAAAGTTATAATTAGAAAAGTTATTGTGTTTTACGGTGTTGGTTATCGTAATGTGTAAATCGTAAGTGAAAAAGTGACCACAAAATTAACTTTTTGGTGATTTACAAAGTTTTAATATTGCAAATAATATAAAAATACTAAATATTAAAAAAATTAATATTAACATAAAAAAAATAAAATTTGTATGATCACAAAATTAACTGTAACTGGGTTGTAAGTGAGTGATAATTGGATAGTGTAAGTCTTTTACGAATTATGGTCCAAACAAATGCCGTAGTTGTAATTGGGTTGTAAGTCATTACGAATTACAGACTTTTACGCGAAACAAACGGCCCCAAAGTGAAGCATCAGTCCTCCCTTTGTTTACAGTATTAAAATGGATTAGAACATGAGCACATCGGTACAGTCTACTTATTTTGTAGTATCCGATATTTTCTTGAACCTGGCTCTCAGGAGATGTTGCAGTTTTGAGCTACTCCAGTTTGATTCTTTGTTAGCCAGGGTTTTTTTCCTTTTTTTTTTTTTTTTAGTTATTAAGATTTGATAGGGGACAACTGTGTTTTGTGGTACAAAATTTCTACGGAGGAGTCATTATCAGTCTGTTAATTGCTTTTATGGGACATTTACAACATTTAGCATGCCTGTATTTTGAAAAACTTTTGTTATGATTTTACGTCTTGTAAGATATGAACTGAAATGTGTGCACACCAAGTTATTTTAATTTATAATTTTCATAGATATGAATTTATATTCTCCAATGTGGATTTTGTTGGTAAAATGTTGTTATTATTAAAAGGAAGAAAATTGCTCATCGCTGGTATTTCTTTGCCTTGTGAATTGTGATTTCTTGAACCCGTTTGAAGACTAGTTTTTTTTGTTTTTCCACCCCTAGATTTTGATTTTGATATTACATATTAGCTAAAATTTGAATGTTGCAGGTGACAAAACTTGCAACTTTAACATTGATATTTTTTTCTTCGCTTCGTTTTTAATTTTAGGCAAAATATTTTCTACTGGAATAAAAATGGAAGCGAAAAAAAAAATTCTTTACTTGAACTAGGTATGGGTTCTTGAGAATTCAAGAACTATAGTCACTAAATCATCATCTTCTTCTTAAATATAATTTTACATGCTGTGTTTAATTTTGTTCGGCAAAAAAAAGAAAAGAAAAGTGAGTCCGAAAAACTTGACATAAAATCATACCCGTTGATCTCATAGAATCCGACCCGACCCGTTACCCGCACCTTATCTAACCGTCGCCCCCGTTCGATCGCCGTTTCCCAAGGTATCTTCAACGCCTCCTTTTCCCCAACTCCGTCAAATCCCAATTTCGCTCCCCAAAAATCCGACCGTTGCCCCCCGAAATCCTAACCCCGAAAAATTCGACCGTTACCCCTCTCTCCTCACTCCCCTCAAATATCTCTCTCTATCGCCCAAAATCCCCAAATTGCTTTCCTTTCTCAAACTCTCTTCATCAGTCCCCATTTCCATTTCTTGATCATCATCTCCCCTGTTCCCATGGCCGAGACAACCGACGCCCATGTCGTCGAGATCCCCGTCGACTCCGCCGCCGCCGCCGCCGCCGACGACCAATCGGACCCAATCCACCACCACCCGCTGACGGAGATCTCGGAGAGCCCCGGCCACCTCCTCCTCCTCAAGCTCTTCCAGCGCGAGGAGGACCAGCTGGCCCACCGCGTCGGCCTCAAAGAGACCCGCCTAGACGAACTCAAGCGCGAGGCGTTCTTCCTCTCCTCCCTCTTCTTTGCCTTCCACGGCCTCTTCTTGACCCTGCTCTTCACCTCCTCCGTCGCCCAGACCGACGGCAGGGCCTGCAGGAACTGGTGGGTCCCTGCTGCTTGTCCCTCCTCACCTCCGTGGTGCTCGTCTCGGCCGTGCAGGCGAAAGTGTGGGGGTACTGGAGGGTGCTCGGGTCCCTGCAGAGGGATCGGGTCGATGGCCGGGCGCTGACGAGGTGCGTGCAAGAGCTGAGGATGAAGGGGTCCAGCTTCGATCTGTCGAAGGAGCCGCAGGTGTCGAAGAGGGCCAAGAGCTCCAGTGTGGCGATCGAGTGGAGGCCCTTGAGGTGGCTTAAACAGAATCTGGTCACGATTTGCCTTCTGGGTTTGCTGGGCTTGTTGCTCCTGCTTGCAAGTTTATACTCTGTTATTGAGAGAGAGCGGGTCTTGTTCTTGGTGTTTGATTCTTTGAGAGGTAGATGATTTGCTGGAATTATATGATTCCTTTGTTTTAATCTTTGTTTTTGTTAATAGATAGTGTTTGTAGGTAGATTGAATTAGTGTAATTGACATGATTCTGTTTGATTCTTGAAAAGAACCTGACGTTTTTTTTTCACACTGCTGTGAACCGTTGAAGATAGCTTCTCTTGAATATGCTTCTGATTGGAAAATTAGAAAATGTTTGGTTCTGTGAGAGCTCCTCAATTGTCTTGTTAGATTTTAATCATTACAAATATTTCTTGATTCACAGTTGAGGCTCTTGAGGGGTGGATTGGGGTTAAAAATGATTCTAATTATATTCTCAATCTATAAGGCATCTGATTCATTGATCAAAAAAAAAAGAAGGTAAATTTATTTATTTATTTGTTGGGTATATTGATCTCATAACCATAGCCGTATCGGTCTTTATTTGTTGCAAGAGACCCAGACATGATTCAGGCTTTTATAACTAATTTCTGATCAAAATTCCAATAAAATTTCATTCTATTACTAAGTGAGCACAATTTCTTATCTTTACTAATCGAGATGTTTACTGATATGGTTCAGGTTTGCAAACATGAGGGGCTTCACCTAATTCTCAAAATTTTGTACTCTGCAGTCCGAGAGGGGAGGATGATTTATTTATTCTTTACTAGATGATATTTTTTATTTTCTTTTTCTTGTGGTCATGGGTTTATGGATAGCATTAAGAAGGAGGGGGTTTGATTCTATAATTTCTCTCTTTTTTGAAAAACTTCTTGCATTGGTTTCTTATGTTAATTGTTAGAAGTCTATATATTAGAATCATTGATCTCTAAAAACAGTAAGAGAATGATTTTCTTGTGTTTCTTTTAGATCTGTTTTTTTTTTCTTTTCAAAGTAAGAGTGATTACCGGAAAGTATTGTTCAAGTGCTGCTTTAGGTATCTTGTAGATTGTGAGATATAAATTACTAGAAACAAGTGGATAATATTTTATATTTGACGTTATTGCAACTCTGAATTTTTGTGTTTCACATTACCTTACATGTATGTTCATATTCAAAGCAGGATTTCGAGATTCATGCAGAAGCTCTATATTTGAATTTTGTGCAAGAGAGAGGAGGAGTTAACACAATTTGCTATAGCGATCTTCCAGTTGCTACCTTGTGAGTTCTTGACATACATTATGAGCATGTCCATGTTGCTTACTTAATTCTACTGGAGCAACATTAACCTATTATTCAGTCTGTTGATTGATTCAAGTTCATTGTTTTGGTCTGTGTTTTTATCCGGTTCTCCAAAGATTCAGGTACCAGAGCTATATGGTTCATGGAGAACTTCACAGTCAAAATATACTGAATATTGCATGACTTAAGGCTTCTATATAATTGGAGAGTAGTGCCCCATTCAGACATAAGTCATAAACCACATGTCTGTGTGCACCAGAAATATTTTTCGACTTTATTCAGTAAGAGTTCAAGTCTTGAACTTTATGTTCTTCTCTCTTGTTTGCAAATTGAGCCAAAAAGAAGTTCATGTAATGATTTACCAATCCACAGCCAATACATCATCTGCAATTAATGAGATATATGCCAAGATGACAATAATAATAGTCCTCCCATTGTCTCTCCCATTTCTACTCAGCCCTCAGAGTCCATTCACTACAGAACTCAACGCTAAATTTCAAGATATAGGTCCAGGTCAAGCCAGTTATCGCCATTGGTTGGGGGACTAAGAGCAATGGAAGTTGGAATGTGCAAGGAGAGTTGTTCACTGCTTGTCTACTTGCTGCCATGAGTGTGAGAGAGAGAGAGAGAGAGAGAGAGAGAGAGAGAGAGAGAGAGAGAGAGAGAGTTGTGCTTAGAATTTGAGTTTCAAACTGGGCGTCTCAGAAAACAGGCTGGAGATATCAGTCGGCCGAAACAAAGATAGTTCAATAAAAAGTTCGGCTGCCTGTCTCGTTCCAAACAGGCAGTACGAGATAACAAAAGCAAAAGAAAATTTCCAGACGCACCAAAGGAAAGCAAGAAAGTTCAGATTCTGGAGACACTGAGTAGTTTCGCCTTGTCTGCATGGTGTTGACGATTATGAGAAATATAGATAATTTTGTGTCCGGGTTTGTGAAACCCAAACTTGAGAGGGCTTTTTACTTGAACCCGAAGCCGAACCCCACGTCCATGTAGTATTACACCACCCCCCCCCCCCCCTCCCCCGTGACCACGACCCCGCTCCCTCTCCCACTCCCCGATGCACAATATAGTTATAATCAGTAGAATTCCTTTGTCTTTTGTAGAGGATAAAAAGCAAAGCATTGTTTTTGTCCTGAAATGCTTATGTTCTCTGGTGACGATGTAGATAAAACTTTCTTTGCTCAATGTTTGTATGATGCATTTTGATTTACTCTGTATACGAGTAGAGCATAGGATTTCAGATGCACAGACAAGGATTTATAACCGTATGGAAGACTGAGACCCATACAGCCTCAGATTGCATCAAGCACTGTCTGCCATTACTGGAACCATCACAAGTCAATATATAAAGGACTGACTGAAATTAGACATAGCATTAAGTAGTTTTCAGGGCACATATGATGACTATTTAACTGTACTACTAAGATTAAATACCATAGCTAGCAGGAAACTCAAAAAACTGGTATCTGATGAAAGCAAATTTTAATTGGGATAACATTCGATCATTTCTACATTATCTTGCAGTTCAAATATGGTATGGTCCAGCACCAGATAATATCAAAATCCCATACAAGAAATTAGTTTAGCATAGTTAACAAGCATGTAATGTAATGAAAATAGACTACGAGTAGTAATCTCACAAGAACAATTAGATTAATTATATCAGATCAAATATGACAATGAAATGATCAGGATGTGGTCATTATAATGTACAAAGAAGACCAATGCCAGAACAGCCCACTTGTGCAATGTATGCAAACTGGCAGGCATGTGGGTCAGCTAGGGATTATACTGAGATTAAGGAATAAATTAGAGGAAATTATTTACATAACAATCATAACCAAATGTAGCAAACAAATTTGAACAATGCTGATTTGGCAAAATTTTAGGAAGATAATTAACACAACCATACACTGTCCAATGTCATGACAGACACATAGCTTAAAGAATGTAAACAAGCAAATAATAATTACAAAGTACATTACCACCACATCGTCTCACTTGTTCTGCTACAAGGTGGAAATTAAAACCTATCTTTACAACTTTCACCTGAAATAAATAGAAGATGGGAAGAGAAACAAGCAAATAATATTTGTGTTGGCCTTTAGAGTGCTCGAGTCAATAATACCTTAAATTTTGATAATTAACAAACTATCTAAATTACTAATGTTCTATGGATGTATTTTGTGCTAAACAAATTATTCTATATCAAAACAAATCATAAAACCGTAAAAGAAGGTTGAATAAATGGGCTTACAATGCGAAATCAAAATTAGAGGTAGTGAAAATAGAAGCTTCCGAAAGCAACTTGATGACTATATCAATTTAGAACTAAACACTGGAAGATCCAAGAAGTTACAAAGCTAAACTTTCAAATATCTATTGGGACTTCAAGATGATAATAAAAGACTTGAAGATTCAAAGAGTCATGAAGCTTTCACTTTGCATATTCAAAAAATCTTCGCATGAAGATTCAAGATTGAAAAAATCATGGAGCTTACAATATCAAATATTCATTAGAACTTCATATGCAAGATAAGATAAACTAGTGCAAGAACTTAATTTGGCAATAGAATCCATATTCATACTTGTGCATATAAGTTTCAATTTGAGTTCAAGTATGATTAACCTCAAAGGTTTATTATTTAAATTATTGATTTGAGTTTATCAACTTTGATTTTATGCCTATAGAAATTTATACAAATTATTTCATATTTTTTTCAGAGGCATTAAATCATGTTTGCGAGTTTGAGATCAGTAGATTGTATATTCATACTTGTGAATAAACCTTTCAATTTGAAATGCATAAAAATCTTTAAATTGCGTTTAATATATTTATTTGGTGTTATACATGTTGATTTTATGCCTAATGGAATTTATATAAATTTTCTCATATTTTTTCGAAGGCATTTATTTAAATCAATTTATATGAGACTGAAATTTTTTGATTGACCGCCAGCCCACGCAGGTTGACGCTAAAATATGAAGGAAAAGTAACATGCAAAGAGATCGACCGCCAAGAACGATCCAGATGTCTGCCAGAGCTCGTTGCTCTCGACCTGGACCTGCTGGATTGACCGTCAGAGACGATGTCAGATCATCCGCTAATGCCAGTTTTCACCCCCAACTCTATGTTGGGTCACAAATCAACTGCCAGGGTCGATCCCCCAGTGCAAAAATTCAATTTTGAATTTTTTGCGATCAACAGCCTGGGTTGATCTCTTTTCTGCAAAAAATTAAAAAATGAGTGGGAACTTTTGAAACACTTTGAATATGTTATTTGAGTGCACAATACAAATCAATGTAATGGTATAATCACTTCTGACCGTTGAGATTTCAACGATCACTCACGATCAACCGCTAATCGACCACTAGGATGATATTTTTGACTTAAAATGAATTTCTCGATCAAATCGATCGACCACCAAGTTTCAACGGTCGATTAAAAGAGTACATTTTTATTTTTTGAGAAGATTTGAACACGATTTTTTAGCTGAACTTCTTTTCACATACTCTATCTTCTCCTATCTATAAATACTACTTTACTCTTTCAATAACTCTTGAAAAACTTTTAGAAATCAAAATCACTAGAAGAGATTTGTGCTTTATTTTTTTTCATGCTTATTTCTTTATTCTTTCAAATAGAGTGATTCACCTGTGCTTCCAAGCTTGTGATTGAGATATTAGTTTACACTTATTATTCTTTTCTCTTAATCTTTCCAAAAGAACTCAAAGTTTATAGATCTAAAGCTTTCAACTTGTTCATTCATTTATCTAGATCTATTCTTGAGCAAAATTTTTGAAGAGATTATTTTTCCTATTCTATTCAAAGAGTTATATCATTGTGTTTTCAAAGAATGTGTTTTCAAGTTCTTTGATGGAGAAATTGATTTACACTTCCTATGCTACTTTCTCAATCTTTGAAAAAGCACTCTAAGTTTCTAGATCTAAATTTTTTTATCATTCATTTGATCTATAGTGTCAAATTAAACTTCATCTTGATTCTTTTCACCAATAGAACCTCAAAGTTGTAATTTTTTTGTTATTTGTCCTTAATTGTTTCTCATATTGTTAGAGAACAAGCTCATATTGTGAAAACTTGTTGTGAAAAAATTCAACCACTTGAGAAGTGAGTTGATGTAAAGTATAAGCTTTTACTCAGAAAAAAATCGATGCAAGGTCAATATGCTTTTATCTACAAAAAAAAAAAAAAAAAAAAACAATTTAAAAGTCTAGACTCCTACCCAGAAAGAAAATCAGTGTAAGATCTATGTTTCTACCAAAAATAAAAATAAAAATAGAAGATTAGTTTGAAATCCTAAAAAAGAGGCCTCTAGGTACTGAAACAGGCCGGTTGAAAACCAAACCACTACACATCCCAGGTCGACTTTCCTGCTCTCTCTTAAACTCCCTCTCTCTATTTAGCTTGCTTTAAGCTATTGCATTATTATTGCTTCATCTGTTGATATAGTTATATTATTTCATCTAATCAAAATTTGGTAATAGTTGTTTAGTTTCATTGAAACCAAACCCCCACCCCCTCCCCCGGCGCCCTCCCCTCCCCTTTTCTAGGGTTGCTACATTGACTTTCAATTTGGACATCAAGAATTATTTCCACCATACCAAAACTTAAATAGGATTTAAATTATTAGCAGTCCTACCTGGACCAGCTCCAGGGATCAGAGTCTCAGAGTTATACAGCAACACAACTATCGTTCTATGCAAACTGCCACAATAGTTAAACAAAACTCTGAGCATACGCACAATTGTGCTACTCCCACAAGGATACATCCTATCCCCAACTTGTTAAAGCAGACAGGCAAACTCCACAAGACCTGAAACCGGCTTTACTGGCCATATTCCCTAGTAACATCATCAACCCCTCAATCGCAGAGAAAACACTCTTTCAGACATAAAAGACCTTCTTGGTGCCACTATGCCGCTGGCAATCAGAGAATTGGCTTTCTTGGGGAAACCCCAACATAGAACAGTACACTGACCAAACCTCTCACTCGACCTACTCTTGTATCTTGGCTCTCTTCATGCCAAGGCTGTTGTGGAAGGGGGATACAGAGCCAGACATATTTGACCCTTCCTCTCGAAATGTGCCATTGAGCATAGCCAGTTCTCTCAGCTGCTGCTTTTAAAAAAATCCTGTGATTCATCCTGTGAAGAGGAGACATAATAGGAATACAGTGTATTATTTGGTAGAATTGAGAAAGCAGGCATACCACAGGCTTGAGCAAATCTTCCAGGATCTCTCGCGCTTGCAGCAAACGGGAATCGATAATTTCATCTGGTAACTCTGCCTCCACCAAAATGTGAAGGGGTTCATTCAAGTGCTCATACCCAGGTTTTCCTCTCAGCATGTCCTCCTATCAAAAATTGCAGTATTAGCACTAGGTGATTTGGGTGGGTGGGGTTTTTTTTAGGGGTTGGGGGTGTGGGTGTTCAACATAAAAGATAAAAGCCAGCTATAAATCTCCCTACTGTGAATAAGACCAGATTATGGAACACTATGTTCCAAATAAATGCAACACAGAGCTGGAATATCACTAAGATGCAGCTATTATGTTAACCATTTATGTGATGTCCCACTACATGAAGGGAGGTTGGGGTGGGGGGATGAGTGCAAACACAGTGATAGTAACTGAATTTAGAAACTCCCACACACACAGCACCTTGAAGAAATATGGAAATGACCACCTTAATTCACCTTATCACAGACAACAAGGATTGAGCAGAAGTAGAGATTTTTTTTTTTTAGTAGAGAACAGAAATAGAGACTTCAGTTGTCAAAACTATAATCTCCCCTTATATGAAATAGCTATGTTATCTGCTTGTAGCTTTACACTTCAATTTCATATCCGCAGATACTGGTGGAAATATTAGAAATTCTCCATAATAAGATAATAACATTATTTTTTCTCTGTTTTTTTTCCCCCCTTTTGTTATTTATTTGGAGATTCAATATGTAAGTTAACTAACTAATATGAGCCTGTTGCACAAGAAGTTATGATCTTACATAACTTCAAGCTTTGGTTGGTCCACATCCACCATCTTAATGAACAGTCCAGGACAACCAATTTCTAAAAAATAGTTCCCTAGGCGCTTAACTGATCCTCCTCCTCGGGGGGTCAGGGTATTGCCACCCCACCTAGCTCTGTTTACACGACCTGCACTGGTGGCCCTTTATTTCGTAAATTGCTAACCTTAGCTCTCTTACACAGAGTACATGTTCAAGCCATAACACAAGTGCCATTACTCAATATCATTACCAATCCTACTGTCCTCATAATTGTACACCATAGTTCAGTTATAGTTATGAAGAACGAAATTGGCCTCCTATGAGAGCAAAAATATCAGCCATATTTAACCCCCCAAAATGCATCCTTCCTATCTTCTTCAATCTGGTCACAATTTATTAACTAGATGAAACGGTCATAGCAACTAAGCGCTTCTGACTCCCAATCCCGGCAACTACCGCAATGAGTCCGCCAGTCATCAACCCAACGAGGAATCTCTTTGAAACAACATTTTCACTTTCATGCATGATCCCTCAAGACTGGCTCTTTCACTTTCATCCATGGTCCCTCAAGACTCCGGCTCTTTCAAATTCTTTGTTAATCGTTCTAAGAAGGATTTTCTAGTGGTGTCACTGGCAAGCTCTACCATATATCTTGGCCAGAATTTCTGTAGTGTTAATGTTATTTTCCACTTTATCCAACAGAAAATAAGACAGCTCTCCCACCGAGTCCCGCTTAGTCCTCACATCTATTTGATAATAAGAATAAATTCATAACTTCCACAAAATCACGCATGGCGTACATATATGAGGAAAAAACTAATATTTGTTCAGAGTCCAAAAGGTTACCACTTTACCGAAATGGCCTAACCTCCGTAATGGATATAACTCTCCCATATAAGAATGCAACTATACTACTTACTTGATTTTTAATGACATCTTGGGTAGGTATTTCTTCAAGTAGCTTAATAGGATGACCGCATCCCCATTGCATTAAATGTGTCAATCAACTTCTCCCAATGCTCCGTTTTGGAGATTTTTAATCAGCAATAAGGAGTATGCGTTTTAACAGGTAGGATAATGGATCATGAGGACACCACAAAAAATGTAGCACAAGATTTTGTGATGCAGATTTAACTTCTAAAAGTTGTAGGTTCTCATCGAGTTCATAAATTTTAATATTGAATCCTTTGCAGACAAGGGGCAGCAAAAGAGGTTCTCTTGTGAGGTGGGACTAAAGAACATCCATATCAGACCATTCCAGCTGAACTTAAAATTAAAGTTATCTTTACAATTAAAACACAATTAATTTCTTAATTTAGTCTTGCATTTATATGCATGTCTCTAAACAGTTTTCTGCCCCTCAAAAGCAATAAGGACGACAAGAAAGACAAAAAGTGTAAGCAACTACTGCGCCAATGCATATAGCTTATGTGATAAAACTCCATAATCATAGTACAGGACAAACTTTAGGTATAAACATCAACTAGATAGTTTGCTGAGATTTCATGTTAAATATTAAAATCATTTAGCTCATGTAAAATGTGAAGATTTAAATAAGAGGATGGACATGCACATATGTGCTTGCATGAATAATCAAGTCTGACCAGGCTAAAAGTTACCCGAGTTGGATCCTTAATGCTGCCATGCCCTCTAATCAAGACACGGCAGTCAGTGCCTGCTTCAACCAGTTTAAGGGAGTTCCCTCTTGGACCAAGGAGGCAACCAACAAAGTTGTACTGAACAAACAAATAGAAAGAGAAATCATGACCTGATATAGTTAAAAGTAGAAAACAAAGCTAAACAAAAAAAAGTTACATACAGTAGGGTATTTGTCCACAGGAATATCAACCCTGATTGTTTTCTTGACAACAAGACTGGAGGAGCCACCCTGAGAACCAAGCCAACTATGAGCTGATGAAGGCTGCAACAGTCCAAACCTCTGCACGACAATTTGATCTTGTTAAAACAAATATTATTGGTAATTAAATCGATCTAGGGAGTGCATATAATGTGTGGTATAATCAGAATATGCAATTCACACAAATTTTCAGACGGAATACACATTTGATTAAATTTTCTATTTCACATGCTCATAACAACAACAACAACAACAGTATATGAATACTCAGAATACATATGCAGTCAGACTGCAGAAGGTGCAAAACTAAAGTAATCCATTATAATGAAATAGGATCAGGCTACATTTCTCCTCATTTATGGCAGGAAATGGTCAAGAATCATGATATTCCCCAGATGTGTGAACATCATTGCAGAAAAAATGACAGAAAAACGACTTTGGGACTGGTTTCACCTTGAAAATTTAAAGAGGATTGTTCCCACATGAAAGTGGCCACTCATATATTACCCCCCAAAAAAGAGAGAATAGAATAAATAATAGAGAGAGGGTTTAAATGCTCAATGCAAAATCATACCCATCTACTTGATGTAGAGACTGACGTTAAAGTGACAGTTAGAGTAAACAGTCCAAAAACAAGCCCTCAGATTTAAAGTAAATTCTAAAATATTATAACTACTCAAGCAGGACCCTAGAGTCAGCTTGAAGTGTAAAAAGTAGTGTCGGGAATGAATGCAAAGCACTCGAACTGTAAGTTAATTCAAGTTAGCATGAACCTGTGAAGAACAACTTCAGGACACTTCTGCCAGCAGTAGAATTTAGATGCAAAAAAAAGTTATGTTAATGGTTAGTATCCGTACTTCTGATTGAAATGCTGATGCCCACCCATTCATATCAGCCGCTGCTCCATCGGAAAATAATCCACCAGTGGTCAGGGGACTACCGTGTTCAAGCCCACTTCGATCTAAAAGAGATGCATTCCCCCACTGTGTAGTTACACTTAAAATTTCTGCTCCAAAACGTCAATTTCAAGCATAAAAGATGCACCAGTTAGCATTTGTTAGAAATTAGTCACACTCCGTACTGGTTAACTAAAATGGGAGTTAATAATCAGCATACAATCTGTGCAACCATTTAACTAAAATATTCTAAATAAAATAAGATAATTAATAACCGGTTGAATTTGACAAAAAACAAAATTACCTATAATATGTGGTATCACAATAACACAAAGCATAAACCACTACTGCAAATTAATGGGGACCTAAATTATATGAATCAACATAAAAGTGCAAAACTATCACCATATTCAGACTAGAAGTCTGTATGATGCACAGAGAGTGCATATTCTTTAAAATGAGACATCCAAATTCGATGAGAGAGATACTTGCATAAAACTATCAACTTCCTTCCAAACAAAAACCATGTCCGAGTATAAAGCACAAAGTTAACTAATGTATACAGTGTCAAGAAAAAGCTCGCAAAGGTTCAATAAATTTCATGTATTTTCATAGTATATCATCCATTTTATACAAAACCAAAGAATTAGGTAGATATTGTCTTATAGCCCAGGGTGATTGATTATCCCCATACCTAAAACAGAATTACAATGTTACAAACAATAGTTATGGCTTATGGCAAAGATTTAGAAGCTCCAGAAAGAGAATCTATCAGCAATCTAAAGACACAGAATAACGGATATTTCCCAGTTATGACTCTTGCAAGAGTCGGCATGAAAACATATTAATGAAGAAAAAAGAAGTGATATCTGAGTACAAAGCACAAAGTTAACTAATGCATACAGTGTCAAGAAAAAGCTGGCAAAGGCTCAATAAATTTCATGTATTTTCATAGTGAATCATCCATTTTTATACAAAACCAAAGATTTAGGTAGATATTGTCTTATAGCCCTGGGTGATTGATTGTCCCCATACCTAAAACATAATTACAATGTTACAAACAATAGTTATGGCTTATGGCAAAAATTTAAAAGCTCCAGAAAGGGAATCTATCAGCAATCTAAAGACACAGTCTAAAGGATATTTTTGACTCTTGCAAGAGTCGGCATGAAAACATATTAATGAAGTAAAAAAGAAGTGATATCAGTCAACAAGCAGATAAATACTGGTAAACTGCACACAACTCAAAAGGAAAGCACCAAAAGCAAGCATCTCTCACAAAAAATGTTTCAGCCACAAAACTCCACCATCCCCAGAGGGAATTTCCCATTAGATCACGAACCAATTTACAATAAATCATACTTCTACCAGGGGACCTTTCCCAATATCCTCTTCCTTTCTAGACCTCCCATGAGTGACGAGATAGCATTTTCCTCGAGCTTCTAGTCTCTCTCATATCCTGAACAGAAAAGGGTCATGATATGATAGCAACCATGATAAACACATCACTTGATGAATATTTTGCTGTATACATGCAATTTCAATGAGTGATCATTAATCAACAGAGTCAAATTTCACATGTTAAAGGTATCATATCCCACAACATTAACAAAATGGCTAATATCTGGATAGGATTACATTTCAGGTGTTAACAAATCATATCCTGGTATCAATCTGCCTCTTAGAGAGGAAAAAAAAATCCATGAATAGAACCATAAACAAAGGCTTATATTCTGATTAAAATGGAGGACCAAGTCATCCTTATTCCTTACCAATTTCATAAGAAGCTATCAAACTTAATCTTAGTCTAAAATCTCCTGTGCCTAGACCTTATCTATATATAATAATCTTAAAACAAACCCGATTTTACTTTCCCATCAAATGAAATGTCAAGAATAATCAGAAGAAACAAAAGTGGGGAGAAGTCCAGAAGGAATACTTTACAACCAAAATTTTCATTGTGAAATATTTACATGCATGGCACATTTATATATGGACCCTTCCATGTTGGTTATTTGCATCTCTTCAACTTATACATACCAAAAATGCCTTTATTGGTCCTATTTCTCAATTCAGCTCTTTAAGGGGCTTCTCCTCTGTTGCATTAGCCACATCATCTGTTTCTACTGCCTCAGCCTATGTTAGTTATAGACTTATAGTCTACCCTCACTTCCTCAGAACTTGTAAAGTGTGGCTATAACACCCATAACTGCGCCACTCATTGGTCTCTGCTGCACATTTCCAGACCATCCACCCCTCATCTTATATCCTATAGGGTTCCTTACAAGCACAAGAATTTTTTACACATGCTTTCTTTTATTGCCACAAGTTCACATCAATATGCTAATCTTAATATTTGCGCGATAATTAAAATCCATAATGAGAAGGATTATCCTCAACAAGTGCTCATTCACATGCTGTTCTTAGTTACTGGTATAATAATCATAATCAAGTTGCGTCCAGTTTTTTTATAAGCTTATTAGATATCAAGTCTAGTCAACCTCCATTGCTCATTTATGTCGTGCAAGGGTCTCATCTTTCTAATACTTGATTAACTTTCTCAGTTCTCTAGTACTTGAATTTCTAGCTACAACATTTTATGCTATCTTTAATCATAATGCAACATGAGAGTATTATAATAAATACCTGTCATGTTTCCAAATGGCATCGTAAATACATATATGGATTGCGTGAAGTGAAATGTCTCAAAGTACTCCTATGGCGCTTGAAAGCCCTCTAACCAATACACACTGAGATAAAGTACCCATAATGACAGACTGACAGTAACGTCCAATAATGACCCAAGTATATGAATAAGATATCAAAGGAGAACGAAAAGCAACAATAATGTGTGCAGAACTATGTAGTTCCATGACCAAGAATCGTCTCCCATTGCTTATAACAATCTCATAACAATTGCTGATAATAAACAACCACTCTCCCATTGGTCATAACAAAATACACAACCACTCCCAACTTCTCGAAACCGTTCCACTCGATCGCCCCCTACCATATTGCCCTCTCCGTCAATGTGACAGGATCCTATTAGGCGTATTAGGAGTACAGTGGGTGGATGGCCTACGAAATATCGTCTGAAGGGAGAAACACTACATTCTAGAGCCCCACTGCCAGAACAATACCCAAAAATAACAAATATCCAATATCTCCATAATGTGAAGCTTTTGTACCAACTACCCTAGTAAGCATTATATGCTTCAAAAACCCATTGCAGGCGTCTCAAACTGAACAATAATTTAGCTTCAACATCTGGCTCACAAGCAGTACTAACAAACATCCAATATCTCCATAACGAGCAGCTTATATACCAACTTCCCTCGTAGAATTATGTACTTCAAAAAACCCATTGCAAGCAACTCAAACTGAACAATAGATTTAGCTTCAACATCTGGCTCACAAGCAGGACTACTAACAAACATCCAATATCTCCATAAGGAGCACCTTATATACCAACTTCCCTAGTAGCATTATCTACTTCAAAAAACCCACTGCAAGTGACTCAAACTGTACAATAGATTCAACATCTGGCTCACAAGCAGGACCACTAGCATTTCTCATCCCTCAATCCGAATCAATATCAACCGAGTTACATCAACAAGTCCTTGCCAGTCAGATTCATTCTAATTATTCACAGAGTTGTCCAACTCATCAAAGTCTTTTGAAACTGCAGAACTCTTTGGGAGAAGAGTGTGCTACATAAATTAGTCTCTTGCTTCCCATTCAAGGAGTAAGAGATTCAAGTCCTTGTCAAGAAAAAAGACGTTACAGTGTTAACACTCATTGGACCAAAGTATGCCACCACATTTTGCAAAAACTGTCCTGCTTTGAGTTCTTTCATTAGCCCAAAGTCCCAAACCTAATGAATTAGCCAATCCATTCAGATTTAACCACAGAGCCTGAACCTCAAGCCTCAGGCCCCTTTCAACTCTTTCCACGTGGGCTATTTGGCAAGAAGATAGTAGATAGTGTAGGCAGTTGAGAAATCTGAGGTGATTACAAGAGGATGTCCAGTTCTCCAGTGGTCAGTTAATCTGCTGGCAACTGATCCAGTTTATTGTTGAGGTGACACAAGATAAGGTCCTGGCAATTGAATTGGGATTTGGATGATACAAGTGATTGGACCAAGACGCATGCACCTAACAGGTGCATGTAAATGTGAAGTGATTAACCATGCAACAAACACAAGCAAATATTTTCCAGAAAAGATTAGTGTACACAAATTAAAGTTGCATTACCAGATAATTAATGCAACAAATACAACCAACTATTAACCATTAAATGATGAGCATATATCATCATGCAAAACCAATCAATTTCTCTGGAGGAGACAGCAAAATTGTCTCTTCCATCGACATAGTCAGATCATTCATGACCCATCTGAACCAACTATATTATCTGCTAGTGGTACTGGGTTAAATATTTTGTTTCCACCCTGGAAAGTGACAACACGGCTATCTTATCCTATAAATTGTTGAATATTTGATACTCCCCTCACAAGGTCATTGATAGGGAACAAACACTAGAAAATCTCCACCTAAGGTTTATCATTCAAGATAGAGTTTGAGAATCTCTCCCGTGTATATCTCACCCGAAGCACACTGGCTGCACAAAATTCTCAAACGACAATTTTCATGATCAATCATTAACTAAATAATTCAACAACAGTTTTAACCTTATATAGGCTTACATCCAAGGAGATTTACCACTATAACCAATGTGAGACTAAAAAGAAAGCTATAATAAGCTAAAATAAACTAACTACTAAACCAACTAAATAAACAAAGTAAATCCACTTGATGTCCCCATCATTCCCCGGGGTTGGGAAAAACTCGACCATGTCGAGTGCAGATCTCGGCTCTCAATCGGATGGAGATGGTCGGGGAATCAACACTGATACATCATGTCTGAACCACAGTAGTGGAGATGAAACTGACTTCCGTGACAGATCTGCTATAAAGGATGGCAACTCGAGCAATACACATGTAGCAGACAGAGACGCATCTTCCCGGATGAGAACTGAATCAACTGTCATTCGCATCACGAATAGCTTGATCAACTGTGACCCTGACTTATGTAGGAAGATCCGCAAAGGATCACACAAGTTAAGCGATCTCAGGATAACGGGAACCTTCGCAGCTGACGTAAATGACACTAACTTCATAGCAAGCTACAAGAAACTCTTCTATCTCTGGCTCTGGCTCTAGCTCATGCTCATCAACAACTACTGGCTCTGCTCTGCCTTAATTGCAATATCTGGTTCTACCTCGGACTCCAACTCAACAACTTCTGACCCCGGCTGCTTAAAAACATCAAGCTCGATAAAGACTTAAGGCTTTGGATCTGTGTCCATCTTTGCAGCCTAACTTACTACAAGTCTCTCTAGGGCCACCCGAAGCTTAGCACAGATATCAATGAATCAGCTCTCGCACTCGAGCTCTTGCTCAACATTGAGTTCTCTTCAATTTACCTCAAATGCATAAAGAAGGTGTGGAGCTTACATGCAACGAAGATGATCTTTAAGATAAATCAACATTGATGGTTAATATGACTGTCTTTCCACCACCAATAAGTCTGTCCAACCATCTTTATTTTGGCATAATGGTACTTCTGCTCAGATGTCAGAATAAAATAACAGAAGAAATATTTAAGATTGCTTTCCCACTCCTCATACCCAATATGATTATCAGAACTCCGAAAATATGAGAGAGCCACATACATATTCAATTCTACTTCCTTTTCATCAGCTTCAATATTTATGTATCTACCACAAAAGTAAAAGTCCATGGAGAAAATTCAGTGTATAAAGATCAGAAGTTACCTAAAAATCTCAATGGTTCGAATTGGGCTCAAATTGGACTGGAAATTGGGTCTGAAAAGCTGATCTTCTACTGTGGGAACAGTATCGACATGAAACACGGGTTTGTGGAGGTCAGATCTGTTATCTAACTGCTGTGAAAACTTTCCAGTGGCTCTGAGACTTAGTCACGCATCCAACACTTCTGACAGAACTCGAATCGAACTCCGAATAGGTCTGAAACGGACTCTAGAGCTGCTGCTGTTGAGCAGGCTCAGTCAAGTCGACTCGGCCTGAGTTGACTCAATTGCCAACTCGGCTCTAGTTCAATCAAACTTGAGTCGGCTGATCTAACTCAATGAAATGGATTGGGTTCGGGTCGGGTCCAAGCTCTGAAGACGACCAGAATCTGGATTAAAGTAATTGGGTCGAGTTCGGATTTGAAACCCGCTTGACTTAAACCCGCGGATCGGGTTATAAGATTTGGGTTTGGGAAATTTTAACCCCCAAAAGCAAATCTCTCTCCCTCCTCTCCCAATCCCGGCTAGGGTTGGGGATCTCTGGCGACGGTGATGGCGGCCTGGGAAGGGGAGACGGGTAGCGACGATAAGGATGGGCGGTTGCGAGGATGGTGGTCATATCTCGTCGAAGATGAGCTGTCGAGGCAGCAGAGGTCAGCTCGACAGACGGTGATGATGACGAGGGTGGCGCTGGAGGCGTTTGTTGGTGTCGCCGCTTTGATTGCCGAGCGGAGGACTGAGATTGGTCAGGGACACAATCGGAGCCCTAGGCGACGAAGATAACAGTGGCAATAGCGACGGGAGACAGATCTGAATGAGAACGATGAAGACAAGGCAGCAGATGGAAGAGGGCCCGGATGGGCTGTGATCAGGGCGGCAGAGTGCAGGAGGGTGTCGAAGATGGTTGACGTGAAGATGAATCGATGGAGGTGGGTGAGGTTGAAGTTGAGGGGAGACGAAGAGGAGGGAGATGAACAATGTAAATTTTGATTTTTGATTTTTTTTTTCTCGAATGAATTCAGGATTTAAGTTCTGATACCAAAATGATGAGAAACAAACACTAAGAAATCTCAATCTACGGTTTATCACCCAAGGTATCTCACGTGAAGCACACTGGTTACACAAAATGTTCAAATGACAATTTTCATAATCAATCATTAACTAAATAATTCAACAACAATCTTAAACTTATATAGGTTTACATCCAAGGAGATTTTCCACAACAACCAACGTGGAACTAAAAAGAAAGCTAAAATAAGCTCCACTAAACCAACTAAATAAACAAAGTAAATCCACTTGATGTCCCCATCAATCATAATTGTCAATAAATCCACTTGATGTCCCCATCAGTCATAATTGTCAATTATTCTTGACATGCCAATCCATATTGGCAATGTAATAGAAAGCGGAAGGCAATGCGGGTGCTGGACCTAACACCTATCCACCTAAGCTTTGCCGGGCTCTCCACTTCCGCGAGAGGCCATTAGAAGCCTCGTGCATCACTTGTGCCTTGCGCATCACCTGTGCCTTGCGCCTCCACCACCCGCTAGGAGAGAGCAGAATGGATCTGGGATCAAAGCTGAACCCTAACCCATTATAAGGAAAGTGAGTCATGGCCGGTAACAGATGACTATGAGATCCTAACATTTTAGCATCCTAACCTTTTAGCAAGCATGGCCAGTAATAGATGAATGTGCCAAAGAAAGAACATTAACACAAAACTGGCCTAAAGAGCAGGTTCTTATATGGTTCTCAGTTACCAATTAATTACCAGTCAAATAACTACCTGAACCAACAAAGGAAGACAACAAAAGAAAATTCATGTTATGAATACAAGTTTTGTTAAACGAATACAAAAGTGCCAGCCAGATAATGGAACAGAAATTTACTTTCTCCGATGTCACTTCCTTTATTTCATTGAACACATGCACACCAAAATCCAAATGACCACACACATATATGGCCCCTCCAAGAAATTAAGGCATATCTTTTAATCTGATTGTCAATGTTCAAAATTTAGTCAACTTTTTAGGATAATATTTCCCTCCCCAGGAAACAGAATACAATGGACACAGCCAAATAGATCAGTTAGAATTAACACATAAAGAAGAGATCATAAAAGGTGCCATAGAACTTTCTCATCCTTCTAAGCAAATGACACATTTGAACTGTGGAAGAAAGGAACTAAAAAACTTATGAAAATAAATGTGAACAAAAGTGACCATTTCTATATATGTTGTTCTAGCTCACCCTGGTTTAGCAAACGATAACTATGTGGCAGCACTGGCATAAAGGGACCAAGCTTGTGCCGCTCTGCCAACAACTCTGAGAGATACCTGGCAATCATTTGCCCTCAACTTCTAAGTATACATAATTTTAAGATAACCAGACTACATTACATGTTACATAAAAATTCATGAATACAAGAAAAGATAAAAATTCTAATTGATGAAGTCAAAATGATCATTAAATAAAGCTTGCCGATAGTATCCAATCTTTCATATGAAAAGCAACAACTAATAATCTATAAAAAAAATGTATTAGTGTTGTGCCCACCGACAACAACCAATAGAGGATCCAACAGATCTCAACCACAAAGAACAATCCAACAAATCCAAGAAGAACAAATCAATCGCAAAAAACGAGATTTAACGAGGTTCGGCCAACGTGCCTACGTCCTCAGGGCAATCAATGGAGAGATTTATATTAGGAAGATGATTACAATAGCTCTTGGTCTCTTTGAATGCAAGAGAACCCCTTTGCTATCTCTCTTTCGCAGATTCTTCTACAAGATACAACCTAAAAAACAATAGCAGCCCTTAAATACAACAGGTTTCCGAACTGCAGATTTCAGCCCAAACCCGACTGTCGGTCGACCGGCCCGGTCGACCGACCTCCACCTCGGTCGACCGGCCGGTCGACCGAAAACAACCGAGAGTTGGGCCCTGTTCAGTCAGACATTCCGGTCGACCGGGCAGTCGACCGGTCTCTGACACTGTGCACGTTGTGCATGTGCGGTCGACCGGCCCGGTCGACCGCTGAACCTGTTCTGTTGCTGCTGCTTGTTTTCTGCTGCTGTTTCCCTTCGTCTTCGTCGTCGACTTCCTCGGCGATCACTCGACGATCCTAATCAACTTCCCCATCAGTAAACTCTCTCTTTCCAACAATTCTCCACCTCGGCGAAGATTTTCTCAAAATCTGAGCCGATCTCCAACGAACCCAGTCCATCACCTGGCGAAATCGACACACGATCTCGGCGAAATCGACACACGATCTCGGCTTGCGCGCACCGGTCGAAATCGACACACGATCTCGGCGAAATCGACACACGATCTCGGCTTGGAATCTTTGGCTCATCTATTCCTGGAAAACATCGCACATGCCTTCCCTGCACTTCACCTTAGGAGAATTTTTCTTACCTGCCGATCATCAACTGTGGCTCCTTCTCCGCAACTTCACGACCTCACGAAGACTTCCTTATGAGCCAACACTGACTCTCCACTGACTAGCTCTATCTAGTCTACCTGTCTTCCACTGACGGTCCAACCAAGTCTGTGTAGAGCACACCAAATCATCGGCTTCTCCTGGATGCACACCACTCCTTATGCAAGCTCAACATCTTCTCTCCGGAAGATAAACCTGTTCATCGAGATCACACCATCTCACCACTACGTGAGATCCAACTGGCCACACCACTTCACCTCTACATGAAGTCTCTTCACCTCTACGTGAAGTCTCTCCAACTCTACGTGAAGCTCCAATCAGCCACAATTCTTCACCTCTACGTGAAGATCCAAAATAACCATGGTTCAAAGACTCGGCCGAGTCGGAGACGAGTCGGCCGAGTCGTATCCGTCTCGGCCCTCTCCGAGACGAGTCCGAGTCACGAGTCGGTCGACTCAACTCAGAGGAGGCCAACTCGACCGAGAATCAGAGTTGACTCGGTCGACTCGGCATTATGATGATGATTTTGTGTCTCATCGCAATTCAATATGAAAATAACTACATTAGCATGTATTTATGAATGTAGTTTGTGTAATTTACTCTATTGTGTATGTATTTTAATATGCTTCTGCCGACGACGCGTGTATTTATACTTTCGCTTTATATTTAGTATACTATGTGATATATTTTGGACATGTGATACATGAATGTTGGTGTCTACATTTTTTTTAAAATTTGTCGTGATTTTTTGAGAATTTTTGAGCTTTCTCTATAGCGTTTTGCGCGTATCGCCCGATACCGATCCGAGTCGCCGAGATCGATCCGTCTCAGTGCCCGCCGAGTCGGCGGCCGAGACCGCGACTGTGAACCATGAAAATAACATCTCGAGAACCCAATTAGCTTCATAAGAGTTGCATCACCAATGGCTGCGCCTTTACGGCTGCCTACGTACCTTTGCCCAAAAGGATCAAGCCAAACGTAGTTCATTAAAATGAGCTTCATCAAGCTCCAATAATAGTACATGTTCCTGCAGCAGTGAACCTGTTAGACTGAGTCATATGAACCTCTTCCCGACCATCATGGAGAGCAACGGCCTTCAACTTGAGCTTGTCGCGTTCACAAGCTTGAGATTCATGCTTCTTTAACCACGAGCGTGGTTTCACCTTGGTTCCAATGGCTGCAAATAACTCGACATCCTCAACAATGTCGTCAACCTGTTCAGCATCACCTTTGGTATTATGAACTCCACCCGGTGTCACCTCCGCTGAAGTATCCTTTGATGCCGAACCAACTGGAGATGATGGAGTAGCATCAACCTCCACCCGCTGCAATCTTCCCTTGATCTCCGTCCTCTCCACCTGCTGAGAGACGGTGAACTTCAACACTGAAGTTTCTCCAAATGTGACATTCCTGCTCATCACGATCTTCTTGTCTTTGGGATCCCACAACCTGTAGCTGTTCCCCTGACTCCCAAGTAGACAAACCTCTTTGCCCGCGGATTCACCTTGCCATTCTTGGCACTGAAGTAAACCGGACTTCCAAATTCCCGCAGCAAACCATGATCTTGAGCAGTTTTCCCAGACCAATTTTCTAATGGAGCTTTACCTCCTATCGCAGTCGATCTGTTCCTGAGATGGCTAGCATACTCAGTCGCCTCAGTCCAAAGCGACTTGTCCAATCCTGAATTAGACAATAACTTCCGAACCTCCTCCAGCAAGGAACGGACTATCTCTTTAGCCAACCCATCTGTACCTGTTGAGGAGTGAGTAGCAATCCCTGTGTTCTGGCCAAACTGTAGGAATTGGTCAATGTCTATTCCAACATTACCAATGTAGAGCTCCTTTATCTTCCTACCTATCTGCCTCTCAATTTTTCCTCTCCACTTCCTCAACACATCTAGGGCTTCACCCCTTTGTCTCATTGGATATATCCACAACTGCCTAGATGAACAATCAATAAAAGAGACAAAGTACCTGTGACCTCCAAGCGATGCCGTCTTAGCAGGTCCCCATACACTCACGTGAACACAATCAAGAAGACCTTCATTGTGGTGAGTATTGGTACTGAATCTCACCGTCTTCTTGTCCAGAACGCTGTGTCCACCTTCCAACTTGCAGGTAGCCGCACCTTCTAGTGATTCCATCTTTGCAGGAGCTCGCAAAGATTTTTCTTCTTGTCCGGCTTTTTCCTGCCAGATCCCCGGGCCAGCCTCATCTGATGTACTTGAAGTCTCCACCTGATCTGTAATCATACTACCCTTCAAGTAGTATAGATTTCCTCGGCGGACGCCCTTCATCACAACCATCGAGCCCTTGATCATCTTGAGATCGCCATCTCGAACCGATATCATCATGCCCGATGCTTCCAAAGTTCCCACGGAGATTAGATTTCTCTTCAACTGAGGTACATACCTCACTCCTTTCAGCTCCCTTTCCATCCCATCAAACATCCTGATTCGGATTGTACCTACACCCTCCACGCTACATGGGTGATCGTCGCCCATAACGACCGAACACCCCTCCAGCTGCTCAAAGTTTGAAAACCAGCCCCGATTAGGGCACGCATGGTATGTTGTACCTGTATCCAGAATCCACTCATCTTTCCATGAGTTACTAATAATGGGAGAACTGACTGAAAACGAGAAACCTGATGAGTCCGAATCTGCTTCATCTTCCTGTGAACTACTCCTCTGAGTCTTCGTCACCTTTGATAGATTTGCTTCAGCATTCGGCTCCTTCTTCTTCCCCTTGAACTTCGGACAGTCCACTTTCCAGTGCCCTATCTCTCGGCACAAAATGCACTGATCCTTCCTCAGATCCCTATAGCCCGACCTGGACTTCGATCTTCCTATCACCTCCTTGCCCTTCCGCGATGAACTTCTGCTTCTTACTTCCAGTGCCTCCGCCACTGAGCTTGACTGTGAAGGATGCCTCTCATTCTTCCTTGTGTCATAACTCATCAATGCAGACGACACCTCATCATAATCCAAGGTCTGCCTTCCATTAATGAAGGTCAGTGTGAATGTCCCGTACTCCTCTGCAGGAAGTGAATTCAGAAAGATGACCGCCTTATCTTCCTCTTCTACCTTGACATCCAAATTCAGCAGATCTGTAAGAAGCTTCGTATATCGGTTGATGTGCTCATTGACTGTGCTACCCTTCTTCATCCTGAACTGATACAGCTTACTCTTAAACTGCAACCTGGTCTCTACACTCTTCTTCAGGTACTTCTTTTCAAGGGTTTCCCACAGTTTCTTCGCTGACGTCTCATGTTGCACAAGGTATTTTATGTCTTGTGACAAGCATGAACGTATCAAGCCACATGCCGATCTGTTCATCTTTGCCCACTCTTCATCAGTGGTCGTGTTCTTCTTCCTCTCCAATAGGAGCGTGTTCTCGAGGTTCGATGCATTCAGTGCATCCATAACCTCACACCTCCACATCCCGAAATTATTAGTTACATTGAACTTAACAACTTCAATCCTTGGGTGATTGTTCATTGTCTTAACAGATGCAGTTTCTTCTGCCATTGAGATTTTTCCCTAATTCTCTATCTATGCGGAAGATCAACCAACTTTGAAATAGATCTCTACTCAGATAAAAATAGGATTTTTACCTGTCCCTTGAAACCCTAGATCGAGTTTCTCACCAGATCTACTCCACCACGGATTCAATGAGCCCTCCTTGAGTCCTTCTGAGATCGACACACGATCTCCTCGAACACCCAATACCTCAGATCTGAGATCGACACACGATCTCCACCGGATCCGATCTCGAGCCCTTCCGAATCCTCAGAAATCCCAAAGAGCAACCTGGATGCTCTAATACCACTTGTTGTGCGCACCGACAACAACCAATAGAGGATCCAACAGATCTCAACCACAAAGAACAATCCAACAAATCCAAGAAGAACAAATCAATCGCAAAAAAACGAGATTTAACGAGGTTCGGCCAACGTGCCTACGTCCTCGGGGCAATCAATGGAGAGATTTATATTAGGAAGATGATTACAATAGCTCTTGGTCTCTTTGAATGCAAGAGAACCCCTTTGCTATCTCTCTTTCGCAGGTTCTTCTACAAGATACAACCCTAGAAAACAATAGCAGCCCTTAAATACAACAGGTTTCCGAACTGCAGATTTCAGCCCAAACCCGACTGTCGGTCGACCGGCCGGTCGACCGACCTCCACCTCGGTCGACTGGCCAGTCGACCGAAAACAACCGAGAGTTGGGCCCTGTTCAGTCAGACATTCCGGTCGACCGGGCGGTCGACCAGTCTCTGACACTGTGCACGTTGTGCATGTGCGGTCGACCGGCCCGGTCGACCGCTGAACCTGTTCTGCTGCTGCTTGTTTTCTGCTGTTGTTTCCCTTCGTCTTCGTCGTCGACTTCCTCGGCGATCACTCAACGACCCCTCGACGATCCTAATCAACTTCCCCATCAGTAAACTCTCTCTTTCCAACAATTAGTATATAAAACATGAAAAACAAAATCAAGAAAATCTTGCTCCCTCTCTCTTTGAATACACATCAAAGAGCAAAATAAACAACTTCAACATGCTTATGTCACACTCAGGAATGGCCAAGCACAAACAATATCCATTTCATCCATTGAAAAAAAAAAAAACACCAAACAAAGAATAAGGAATTTACAAAAAGAATAAGTTACATATACCAACGCTCCCAAAAACCCTAAACAATGACAAGAAACAGATTTAATCAGACAGACTCTGAAGAAAATAATAGCAGATCATGTACAAATAAAGATTGGACACTAATATCGATATAAATAAAACGTCAGAAGGATAAAAGCATTAAAACCCTAAATAATACAACAGTTCAATCTAAAAAAAATCATCGTTAAAAACAAGCAAAGATCTCAGAATCTCACAACACTCTGTAATTAGTCATCCGCTCACCCACAAAAAAACCCTTCAATAATTCAACCCATTGTTTCAGATCTCGCATAAACAAGTAAACAAACAACAGATTAAAACTTTATAAACTTGTTAACATACCAAAACCCCGAAACAATTCCGCAAGCAGCTCAAATCTGAAGACCCATGACATAAAATCGATAAAATCTCGAACCCACATTAGGATCGGAGACCGCCGATCGACCCATAAACGAAACAAGGAGAAGTATCGGATAAAGGGACTAAACAATAAAAATAAGGGCTCACTTCTCTTGTTCAGCGAGAATATAGGTAGCGTTTCGGATCCCCAAGATGTGAGGAGAGTGGGAAGCAGTGGAGAGCGAAGAGGAGCAGGCCATGTATCGGCCAGAAGACATGGTTGCTGCTTCAAGCGAGATCTCGATGCCCTAGAGAAGCAAAGAGAGAGGAGAGATGGGGAAGCGGGGGAGGAAAGAGAGAAAAGAGAAGGCGTTATTTATAAGGAAGGGGCAAGCGCGGTAAAGAGAGGAGAAACGAGACAGAACAATAACAGAGCTTCGACAGTCCCTGCTGGGTGGCTAAGGGGTAAATAACTACAAAATCACTGTTGACCGTGAAAAATAACCGATTCGTCACTGTCGAGTGGCGAGGGGGTAGTAGAAGAAAGAGGGGGAGACTGCTCTCTCTCTCTCTCTCTCTCTCTCTCTCTCTCTCTGGGAGTCACCATTGTTGCTGCTCTCTCTCGCGTAGATGAAGACGGACAGCTGGACGAATGGACATATGGATAAAATTTCTATATGAGTCACAGGAGAAAACCTTTTTTTGATCAGTTTTGACTAGTATATCACTTTATTAGTAATAAAAATAGACCGACAGAGCATGGAGAAAGAGGGGAGGAGGAGAAAGAAGAAAGAGGGGGGAGCTTTGACTTTGCTGGGGGGAGAAGGAGGAGGAGGGGGGAGGGGCGAGGGCAGTGGTCGCCGCTGCTCTCTCTTGCTTTCTCTCGCGCGGATGAAGATGGACAGAAGGACGGACGGACAAAGTTTCTGTAAGAATCACCGGAGAAAACCTCTTTTCAGTCGTTTTTGATAAAAGCCTATTTCAAATGGTTTTTTTTCCTTCATTTTTTTGTGTTTTTTTAGATACTAGTCCTTCAAATTAGTCCTTCAAGTCTTTTGAATTGTTATTTAGTCCCTCAAATCTCATTAATTACACCTAATTAGTCCTTTCGTTAGAGTTTCATATAATAGATAATGTGGTTGGGTTTGGACTTAACTAAGGGTAGTTAATTACATAACTACACGTAATAGCACACGTCACTGCAATTGACGACGACAACTTTGACTATCATCGTCTCCTCTTCTCCTTCCCATTTTCCTCCTATTTCATCTTATTTTCTTTCCTTTCTCCTCCTCCTCTGTTCTTTCGCTCTAAGGCTGTGACTCAGCTGCCATGGCCGTGTCGATGACGACAACTATCATGATCGCGATCACCTCCTCCTCTCCTCTCTTTTTCTCCTCTTTCATCTCCTTTCGCTTTTCTTCTTCTCCTCCCCTCCTCTTTGTTCCTTCCTCCACAAAAAAATCACCACCACCGACGCAACCATTAACACGGTTGTCAGTGGTCATGTCTCACCCACCTACTCCCTCTCTTCGCCCAGCCACCGGTGGTCACCACCTCCAGCGCTCCCCCCTCCCTCTCTTCGCTCACCCGCTCGCTCAATCCCCATATCTCCTCATCATAGCTGCTCTCACCTTCCTCGCTACTGTGGACTCTACATCATCAGTCTCGCCGTCATCGCCTTCACCTCCATCTCCCTCTCTCCCATTCCTTCATCACATCCCTGCTCGCCCTGCCCAAGATCAAGGCGGCGAGATGGCTCCACATCGGTTTCAAGAAGGTGAAACGAAGGGATACTTCAATTCGATGTTAACTTGAATTAATGGGATAAGGCCAACATGGTGGCGGGGGAGGTTGAGGGCGCCGACAAGAACTCCCTGAGGGTGATATTTAGGGTGGTGGTGGGGTCGTATAATGTGTCGCTGCTGGCGGGGCTATGGAGGTGGAAAGGAGCTGGGAGTGGAGCAATGGGTATTTTGCGGAGACCAGGATGGCAATTGGGATGTCGTGGTTGAGGTGGTGGGTATATGCGGTTGTCACCATGTCGACTGTGGGGTTGTTTGAGGCCGAGATAAACAGTGATTCGTTTCAGTTGCTTAGGATGCGTTTTCGACAGAGGTAGGATTTAGCGCAGGGGAGCCAGGGGAGGGAGCTATCGATGTTGAGGAGCGGGAGGGGTTGTGGGGGTGCAGAAGGCGAGGGTGAGGAGAGTAGTCATCGTAAGCGTGGGAGGAGAGAGGGGCGGCGACAGTTTTTAGGTTTTTGAGGAGGCAGGCGCAACAGAGGGAGGCATCGCTGAGGTCGGTAACGGAGTGCTCCCACAAGGCGAGGTTGAGGGAGAAGGGGAGGGGAGGGGGCAAGGGAGGTGTAGAATGGGAATAGGAGGAGAGAAGAGAATGGGGAGACAAGGAGGTGACATTGTGTTTGTGTGATGAAAGAGAGAGGAGCGATGAAGGAGGTGATTTGGCCCCAGTAAGGGCGTCACAGAGGAGGGCGGTGGTGGGCCGGAGAGAGGCTTTGAAGCGAAGAACTCGAGGAGAGAGGTAAGTTTATGGAATATTCTGTTAAATTAATGTAATATTTTCTCCATTTAGATGAAAACTAATTAAAGGAACTAATTGGATGTAACTAATGAGATTTGAGGAACTCAAATATTAAGATATAAAAGATTTAAGGAACTAATATCTGAAAGCGTTTTTTTTTTATTGGTGGGAGGAAAGGTGATTATAGCTGTGGATCACCCACCTTTGCTTTTGCATTATTATTACTATCAAAAGTTCTGAACTTTATAATTTTCCTCAATTAATCTAAACTTTGTTTGTATACCCTGAACACCTCAGTAATGTGACCGTAAGAATCGTTTCGTTACAAATAGTAATTGTAATAATGATACATGAATAAATAAACAAATATAACAAAGAATTAGAAATTTTTTTATGATCAACAATACTTTAATATTATTTTACCATCTTTGCAAATAGATATTAACATTCTATTATAGTCGGTGATTGTCTTTTATGAATATATAAATCATACCGTAGTTTGTATCTTGTCTTCTCCTCCTCCTCGCTATCTCATTCTAATATTAACCTTTTAACCACTTTTTAAAGAATAAATAAATAAAATTCTTAAATGTATAGACAAAAGTAATTCTCTTCGTTTTTATTTTCTCTGGGAAAATATCCCTGTTTCTGTCTATATTAGCAACTCTAATATCATCTTGTAAACTAATTGCATCTCATGTTTGTCTCCGGGGGTCATGTCCCAGGATAATATTAAAGTTCCATCCAAATTATTAAACATCTAATGAAATTAAAATTATTTGGATGTATTGGACGGAGATTGTGATTTAAATTATTTTAACAGGAATTTGGTATTGAACCCCTTTCTTTTCAATTAATTTAGAAAAAACCTCAATTACGAATATTTTTTGACTCAGACTCAATACACGTCGGCATAAATTGATTCATCTAAACTATCACTTCTTTATATATTTTCATTTTCTCTTTTACCCTTCCCTATTGCTTCTGACATTGCTCTCCCTTCATCTCTGATCTCGACGCAGAGTTATTCGCGGATTAACCTGCGCGGTCAGGTCGCCGTGGGAATTGGAAGGGGGCGGGAAGCTCCCTCCGGGGGCTCGAGGGTGGAGCCCTCAGACCAATTTTTTTTGAATCGACCTTTTGTAGATCTCGTTTCTTCGTGCTTGATGTGGTATTTAGTTCTGTATTGTATATCGATCATTACTACTGTAGTTGAAGTTCTCACAAAAATCCTCGTATAAAAGATTGCGACTTTGAGTTTTCAATTTGTTTTCTACTAGATTATGACGATGCTGAAACATGAGGAATACTTTTATGTGAGAAATGTGACTCAAGACCTGATTTCGATTTTGGAGAAGCTAGGTGTAACACCCGGTCCAACTTAACCAGGTTAATAATAATGATGATGATGATAATAATTAAATTTCAAATAATTAGGGAAATTGAATTTCTTAAGCCTTAAGACGAAGAAACTTTGAACTTGAAATGGTACAACGGAAATCTAGATGCGCGCGCGTGTGGGTTATTAAAGTAATGGGGATGCTTGTAGATGTACATGTCAATCTTGTTCATAATTATACGTAAGTGTATGTATGTATGTGTGTGTGTACATACATACATACTCAATACATGTACTTGTGTAACCTAATCCTTGGCTAGTTTGGTTGTGTGCACAGGCTAGAACTGAAGTCTTCCAAAAATGAGAGAATACACACACTAGAGTGTCCTTTCCTTCAGAAAACTTCACAAATACTTCAGCACATAATTTCTCATTGTTTGACGAGAACAACTAATGAGAGTGTTTGAAGGCTCACTGAGCTAATTTCTCGATCAAACCCAGTTTCATTTACGTTCACATCCTGCACGCAACTTAAGTTTGCAGTTGTTAGGAGCACTGAAAACACCAATTCCATCGTTGTTCTCATCTAACTAAATAATTAAAACTTCAGTTTTTATGGGTCAAGGTCTGCCAGCCAAAACAGAACTAAGACCAGTAACTTGCAGGATCTGAGATCATTCTCATTTTAAACGCCCAGAGAGAATCACAACTGCTCATAACAGCAACTTACAGGGAGAATCACAACTGTTCACAAGTTAATGGGCGGTGATGATTGATGCAATGGATCGTATACTAGTATTATTGATACCTGGATTTCAAAGGCAGAGATCAGATAAGCATGAGATTATGTCGGTGTCGCGCCCTTTGAGTTCTCTTCTTGTGATGTGGTTGGCATTATGTAACTTTGTGAGTGTGATCTGTCAATTGGAGAGAAGTTTAAGATGTGGAAGTTATGAACAGGACTTTGAATCGTTAATAACGGAGGTGATTATTGGCAGAGATGAGTAATTAAAATAGCTTAGTGTATGGGTCACCTCATCTAATTAAGATCTGCAATTGGCTGGAGACAGTTTTGTTTGGTTTTTAATACATTTTCTGACAGGGCAATGTTCATGCTTGCTTTCTTGAAGGATTCAGGAAAATAGAAAAGGTTGAGAGTAGCAATCAAATTTATTTTCCAAAATAAAATAAAATGAATAATTTCATCTAGGATATAAACGAGAACCTATTGAGATGGTTTGTAGATACACAACATATAGGTCAATAATCTATGTCTGGGCTATTGACTATTTCATGAAATAATCACTGATTTCATGAACATATTTGTGAGAAAAAAAATCGGTATTTCAAGTGATTATACTAATCTAATTACATATCTTCACTCTTCACAGTTAAATTATATGTTTTCAGATTATTCACTGTTAAGTCTTTATCTTTATTTTAAAAAGTCGTTAGTCATTATTAGTGATATCCTTGGCCATGTAATTCTCCTTTCAAGGTTCGGATTTAGTTAGCCATTAAAGATAGGCTCCTGAGCATTGAAGATTTAAAGAAAAGGCACATGACTGCTTTTAACAGTCAGCTTTATAGATTTTGTGATTCTCAATAATCTCATCTTCTAATTAGATGCCCTTAATTGAGATAATTTTTTGGGATTTATAAAGATAATTTTGACTTATTGCATATAACATCTAGAACTAGGTAAAAGATTGAACAAAAACAAGGGAAACAAACTTGGCCGGATATTCAAGAGACTTGAGTATGCTTTATATACATGCGCAAAGGATGTCCCTTGCCACAATTTAGACCAATGAATTGTGTCAAAAAACATATCAAAAGAGTTAGCTGATGAAAAACCATAGATGGTTTCAAGAGACTTGAGTATGCTTTATATACATGCGCAAAGGATGTCCCTTGCCACAATTTAGACCAATGAATTGTGTCAAAAAACATATCAAAAGAGTTAGCTGATGAAAAACCATAGATGGCTTTTTACAAAAGAAGGTAGAAAACCAAGCAGCTTCAGCATAAAATTGTCAGATGACTGAGGAATAAAAGGACAAGCAGATGAAGATTTTCATAGATGCGCTCTAATTCTGCTTCTTAACACTCGGCATTTCACTGGGCACATTTGAATAAGAAAACAGGAGGGGTCACTGAGCAAGGAACAATGTTGCCAGTGAATTACACAACAAGAATACTGATGATTCTAAGAATATCGTGTTAAAATCAGGATACATTTGTATAAACCAGAATCTACAATGGATACAGGAAAGCCATGACATTGACAAGTTGTCAGGAAATAAGATCATGAATATTAACAACCAGGAAATGCCATTAGATCATAATGAAAAATATATTGTAAGAGAATCTGCTTCTTGACATTAATAGGAAACTTAGGGTTGGTCGTTTTGAAAGATCACAAGCCCAACAAAGAGAAACATGACAACAGGCATAATTACAAACTAAATTACTAAGTATTAGACAGAACATAAAACAGAATCACCGAAAAGCGGAGTAGATAGTTGAAAAGGGTAGGTTACATAGATGATCATGTAGCAAAGTGGCTCACACCTCAGTTAGTACTAGCATGCCATGGGTCAACTCCTGCAAATAACAAGAGGTTGCATCAAATGAGACAAGCAACGGTGTAAAGAGGTGATTAACAGAGAAGAGAGGAATACTGTTCACAATATAGTGTTAAAATAAGAGCAACAATAAAAGATGTTCGAAAAACAACAAAAGGCCCCAAGGATAAATGCACAGATAAACCACTTGTTGCAATTAGCTGCTGGGTGGATAGATATTGTTGACAACATATAGTGTGGCATCAACAAAAAATTTGACCACTATCTCTCAATTAAATGATCAATAAGTACAGAGACCTCAACTGCCAAGCAGATGTCCTGAACAGAAACAGATGATTTGGGTGAACAAGGAGCTCAGAGACAAGATACAAGCAAACTAGCAGTGTGAGCAATGATACCTCATCAATAGACTCATGGAAAAGGCGCTGAGTTATTAGAATTGATACAGATGTTTCAGGGGCGGCAGCTGACTAAAGTAACCTGGAAGATTCCCTAGAAGATACATCAACTGTAACATCAGAAATATGTTCATGGCGCTTCTTCTACAGAAGGTTTGAGGATGACTTGAGAGATAACGGTCCATGGGAATAACATAAAGATGTGAAGGTTGAAAAAGAGATGAAAAAATTGTACCAAGAGGCTTGGCAATATCCTCTAATTCCTGCGTCCTCATCATCAAGATACAAAAACAACATCTTGAAAAGGAAGTTGTAAAAGCTATATGTTAGAACTTGAGAATAGACGGCTTAAACTCTAAATTAGGGGTTACTTCTCTTTATATGAAGATAAACAAACAAAATGTGGGTATGGGTTTACAAGATAACTAAATACCTAATACCCAATAAGCAAAACACCCAAATAGTCTAACACTCCCCCTCAAGTTAGAGCATAGATGTCAATCATGCCTAGCTTGTTACAAAACTATTTTCTTAAAAAAAAAAAAAAAAAAACTATAAAACAACTAACTATCAATTATTGAAAAACAAGTACTGAATCCCTAACGTTGATGCCAATATGTTGAATCACTAATGTTGATATCAAAGCTGCAAACTAAAGCGAACTGAATCTGAGTCAAACCATATGCTTGGACAAACACTGCATGAAATGATGTATTCATTTCCTTGAATAGAATTAAGATTTTAGACTCAGGAAAAGAGAAAGTTTTTCAAAATCCTCAAACTCAAGAGAACATGAGGTTTGAGAGATCCAGTAGAACACGAGGCTTTAAGAGACCCACAAACTCGGTAGAGTAAACATCAAGGAGCAAAACACAGACCTCACCCACAGAAAATAGTTGTAGAGGACACAATAAAAGCCTCAGATGACCATAAAAGTCTGGTCAAGATGTAGTAGAGGTAGTAGATGATGCGGCCGCAATACAAACAACAACTAGACCACATAAAAGCAGCAGAATACCAGGAAGGTACAGCGAATCATCATTCAACAATAACTGCACTTGTAGCAATCTGTGACAGCACCAGAGACCAAAAACAGAGCATTTCAGGCTCCAGACCAACATCAGAGGCTCAGCAGCACCAACAAGAGGCCCGCAACATTAATAGAGAAAGAAGAAGCCCGCAACAACAACAATGTGTCAACAATGGCAGTAGCACATGAAGAATACTTCAGCAGTAGCAACAGCAGATAAGACCAAATCTGCAGTCAACAGATCTGATAGCCTCAGCTGAGGGAAATAGAGTCGCCAACATGATTATATGAGGCTAGAGTGGTCGGCAGTTGATTTGCAGTGAGGAACATGGGTCGGTGGTTGATCTGGAGAGGACAGGGCTCGGTGAATTGTTTTGTAGAGATGACAGGGATCGATGGTTTGTTTCGATGAAGTTGTAGGGGTCGGTTAGGGTTCAGATGTTGCCGACCGTTGCTGGGGAGTTGGACGAGTTCAGATTTGATGTAGAGAAAAAAATGACAGCAGAGTTGAAGAGATGTAGTGGTGGTGGTTGAAGATGGAGATGTAACAGAACCAGGGCTAGTTTTTTTTTTTTTTTTTTTTTTTTTTTAAGATGAACAGTACCTATGGTTACTGTTCACCATTGTGATACTGTTCACATGAATAGTGATTTTCTTTTTCAAGATCTAAATTCAGAAAACAATAGATCTAAAGAAGAAAAAGAAAAAGAAAAAAGATGGAGTAGATAGCTGCAGGTAAGGTTAGGGATTATGGATAGAGGAGAGAGATGGTGATGGACGTGGGATCACTCTCATACCATATTAAATTTCAAGAAAAGAAAGGTTAAACCCTAGATTAGGAGTTGTCTTTCTTTATATAGATGATACATAAATAAGATGTGTGTATGAGTTTACAAGATTACTAAATACTCAATACCCAATAAGCAAAATACCCAAATAGTCTAATGCTATGAAATTGCAAACAAGTGAAATATAAAAAAACAAAAATTACCCTGAAACAAACTCCCATAAATTTAAAGATCATAACCCTAGAAACAGAAAAAAAATGAAAATTTGAATTCAAGTCCATGCAATAACAACAATTATGGAAAAGGCAAAAAAAGAGAGAGAGAGAGAATCCAATGCTAGCAACATTATTGTCAATTAATAAGCTACAAATATTACAAAGGTAGGCTGTGTTCGTTTCATGACATATGGAATAACTTTCAGAATTTTACGGATTCTCTTCAGAGCAATTCAGAAAATTAAACCAAAGAATAGCTGGAGGATGAGCTGAGCAGTTTTCAATGATGTGGAAGATGTTCTGGAATGTCCTTCCATAGGGAAGGGATTAGCAACCGTGACAAAATAAACTAATGTTAGATAATGGATTGTTTAAAAGCACCCATGTTGCAGAGAAAGAACAAATTCTGTTGGACATGTTTGGACCCTAGGTAGCTATTAAAACAGTTTCTTGGTGACAGAAAAAGAAAGAAAATGGTAGCTTATTTAGTTCCAAGGACTGTAATTAGAAAGCTGAGTGGATAAGAAAGACTGAAATGCAAATGTTTTCTTCTTTCTTTTTTTAAAATTAGGATTACATTAAGGGACTGTTTGGATTCAAGGAAGTGGGCGGAAGTAAAGAAATGGAGAAGTGTCATTTCTCACTTCCCTATCTATCCAAACAGCGGAAAATGAAAATGAAAAAACCTTTTTTTTCCTTTTCTCTTTTACACAATTATTTCCTCACTTTCACGGTGTTACAGTTAATTTTGTGGTCATGTAAATCTCATTTGTAATAAGTTATAGCACAAAACAATTTTGTGATCATGTTAATCTCACTTGCATTCAATTTTCAGTCCAATGTTTATTTTTTGTAATTAACTTTTAGTTTAATATTATTATGTTACAGTCAACTTTGTGGTCAACTTTTCAACTTCCACTTCTACATTACCATCCAAACACTGAAAAAAACATAACATTTTTCAAATCACACTTCCCGACAACATCCAAACACCGAAAAACTTACTAACCAATTCTCAATTTCCAAAGGGAACTATTACTACTTCCTCACTTCCTCACTTCCACCCCTAAATGAAACATTGATGGCATCAAATGGACAAACATTTGACATAGGCAGCAGCATAATGAGCAAAATCAGGCTGTAGTCAAGAAAACTTCATACAATCATCAAATACTTCTTTTGATAGCACTCTTAGTTGTTTCAACTTATTCAAGGCCACACCGTGTGTTTGAACTATTTACAATTTTCTAAACTGCACAAAACGATATTATTTGTCCATTTCATCCTCTATCCTAGTGATACACCATGCTTTCCTGCAATATTTTGTCTTGTTACATTCACAATCAAATACGGCTGCTCAACTTCTTTTACACCCATCTTATGTTTAAGGTACTTCTTATTGCCAACATCTGATATGCAATAAACTTGGGTTTATGGTTTGTTATGTAAAACAGTATGGATCTTTTGCACTTCAGCAGATTCAACAATTCTATAATGCTTCAGAGAAATATTATTTGTGCTTAATGCTACTTGCTTTACGAATTGGAGATACATTTCCACTCCCCGATGCTTGGTGTAGTTAGACCAAGCATCAAGTTATAAGTAGGATTCACACCCTTACCATTCATCTGTTCAATTTTCAATTGGACCTAATACCTCATCATTTTCTCAAACAAACAAAAAAAAAAAACTTTTTAGAGAACCGAGCTTCCTACTGTTCTTTCTTCGCTTATTGCAGTAGGGCATAACCCACAGTTCTCCCTGGGAACCATCTCCCTTGCATGTTTCTCATTTACTATCTTGATGTTGGTCATCATTCTCATATCAGTCATAGTTCTTTGAATTTACAAAACTACACATGTTCCTTAATTTCCCAACCTTGCAACTTGAATAAAATTTTCATGTCTACTTTGGTACATAGACTGAAAAAAGAAACTTAAACAAAACCTCAGTAAACACATCAGCGATATAACTTGCAAGAATCCACAATAAACATATTAACTGGCCAGTCCTTTTTTCACTCACATGTGTTTAGCCCTTTCATGAAAAAATTGAAAACCAGATTATTTGAAATGTATTTTGTTGCCTCACATCACAAAAATAGGGTTGTAAATGGATATTTGAAATATCTGAATCCGCCACTTGATATTAAGGTGTTCACAACGCTCTGTGCTTATTCTACATAATTATATACCATAGGCCTGTTAAGAAAAATAAAATTCACAAACCCAATACCAGTAATTTATTTTAGTACTCTAAGTTCCACTTTGATGAGTTTGTATGGAAGTGCTTATAATTTCTCAAAAGATTATAAAAGCAAAAACTATTAGTTCAATTGTTGTTGTAAATTATACTTATATATATCAGATATGGATAAGTAGGTCAAACAGATACTTGGATAACAAATAATATATATATATTTAAGTTTAATTTATAACTGATATTTGGATATTGGTATAGTTTAACATATATGAATAGTATCTGAATTAGGATAGTTGATTATAAATTCATTCAGATTTCAAAGTCAGATACACATAATATTTTCAAAATTGAAATATGCAATAGATAACGGAGTGAATTCCTGTAGAGATTAATATTTCAAAGTTCAACACAGATATTAGGGTTCAACTATGTAATTTCTCAGTTTACACCCAGATAGAGACCAACTCTATAGGACGTTCCAGCAGCACAAAAATCTCGCAAAAGAGATTTTACGCACTTCATTTAACATGCAGTATAAATATCACTCCAGCACTTGACCATACACACAAATCCGTACTCAATGTCACAAGATCTCTCCTCCAAAGTTGCAATAACCACTAAAAGATCATTAATCCAGTTAATCAACAGCTATACATCCAAATCAGCAACATGTTCAATTATGTAGAGGATGTGAAACCTAAAAAGAAAACCTTTAAATGGAGCTCTTCTGAGATAATATGCCTAAAAGATTCTCAATACAATTACTTCAACATGAATTCTGCATAAAATGACATACTCTACGGCAAAAGCAACATCTAGGACCAGATAATTCAGCTTTCATACAACCCTCCATACTTTTCAGGGCCATTACGAATCTCCCTAATATCTGCCTATTTTAATATTTCTATTATTGGGAGTGTAAGATCCCTAACTAGGAATACTGTATTTTCATTTTTCCTATTTGATTTACTGATTATTTTTTTAATCAAGTTAATTTATTATTTTTCCTGTGATTATTATTATTAGATATGCAAATTATTTTTGAGATAGTAAATGGTAATTTGACATTTTATATTTACCATTATGACTTATTAGCATTTTAATTACTAACTAGTAATTTTGCCATTACTATAGTTATTATTATTTATGAATAATATTATTGGTGCCATTATAATTTATTTGTTTGTTTTAATATTAGTGCTAGTATTAGAGGTAGTAGTAATTGTTAATTAATTATTTCTATTGTTTTTATTATTGTTGTTGTCGTTAATTAATATTATTATTTGTCTTGATTAATTAATATTGTGATTGCTAACCTTATGATTATTTATGTCATGGTTAATTATTTTTAGTGTCATTATTAATTGTTAATATTATTATAGTTTGTATTTATTTATAATCGTTTGTAGCATTATTCCTTTCCCTTGTATCCTTGTTCCTACCTATTATCTTTTTAGTCCATACCCATTTCCATTTTCTTGATTATCTAAACCCACTACCCATTAACCTATTGGATCCCTAACCCAATACCCATTAAGCCCAATAGCCCAATCTATAATCCTAACCCTTTAATCTAACCCTAATCAAATCCTTATACTAATCTCTTCTCCTCCCTAAACTCACAGCCGCCCCATCCATTGGCGCAGCAGCAGCCCGCTCGAGCACCCGCCATAGCCTCCTCCATGCCGCACAGCCGCACCTCATCCAAGCCAGTGGTCTTCACCTTGCCGCGAGATCCTTACTCATGTGCAAGCATAGCATGGCCGTGCTCCACCCAACCATTGGATGCTTCTTGGCCGCCCTCCTCCTCCCCTGTGTGCGCAGCAGCGCCTAGGCACATCCGGCAGGGACCAGACCCGCCTCCACATGGCAGCCTACCTCCGACTGGCCTCACCAACACCCCAAGCTGTTGCAGCCACTCGTCAGGATATGGTTTGCCTTTATCCAGTAATCAAAGATTAGTGGAGAAGCTTGGACTTTGGTCTAATCCAAAGCAACCTTTATGCGGTTGTGCAAAGGCCATGTGCATTCCCACCAAGTCAGCCGTGAGCCCCTTCACGTCTCTTTCTCCATTGTATAATTTCATGTGTGTTTGGGTGTTGTAGATTAATTATGTAAGTTTATTGATTCATATGTGTGTTTTATTTCATGTGCGGCAAAATCCTTACGCCGAACCATTTTCGGGCTCTCCGCGGGTCGCCATGGATCACCGTCGGCGAGCGCGAACGCACCCCACGCCCTTCACGGCGAGTTGCTCTATCCAATGACACTCTCCGCGGCCCCGTACGCCTCCGTCGGAGTCTCCATCGGTACGCCGCAAGATGCACCGAGGTTAGCTTTATTTACATGTATAATGGCATTTGTGTAATAATTGAAAAGTTATTTAATTGTGTGTTTGTATATGTGTGCGTGAGTGTCTTTGCAAGTTTGGATGCATGCATGTGTATGCATGATGTATATGAATGCATGTATGTTAATTAATTAATATGTATAGGTAATGATAGTTAATAATAGATATTTATTAATTTGGATATTTATGCATGGTATATATTTATGCATGAATTTATTCTTTAATCATTTATGTGTATATTTAGTGATTAATAAATGGGACTTATTAAATTGGATATGTTTACATTAAATTAATGTGTATAGGTATATGGGTAATTATGCATTAGTATATATGTAAGTAGATAATATGTAGGCATGTTTATATATATATGTATTGTTGTGTATGCTTGTATACGTATGTGTACGTGTACGCGTATATGTTCGTATGCACGTGTGGGTGTTTAGCGTGCATTTATATTTATTTGTATGTATTGGTTGCGTGCTACAGCATTTCGGATTTGTTTGGTAAGATCCGGACAAGTTACAGGAGACCCGGACCCGATTCAGGTTCGTGTCATTGTGGACCCGATACAATGGGGATTCGAAGACCGATGCATGGGATGGTTCGTAGACCAGTACCGGTTCGTGCAGTGAAGACCAGACGGAGTTTCGGTTCCGAAACTGCGTCATTTCATGTGAGTATTCGTTTTTGTGTATTTACCGTTGTCGGTATGCCTTACATGTTGATCTTATCATTTCATGTGACTTTCCGTTATATTTTGTCAGTTTGATTACTTGTACCGCTTTATTAAACATCTACGATTGTCCACTTTATTCATGTAGTTGTTATTTGCTTGTATTAGCGTTATTTCATGTGTTGGTAGTTTGTCCCTGTTGGCTTGGGCTTAGTTTGATATACCTTTAGACTGTGACTTGACTCGACCTATTGATTGGATAGATTAAGTATATAGTTGAGCATCAGATATATGTGGATCTTGTATTTGGACATTGAGATATTAGAGATATCATTTCATGAATAGATGATTACTGTTTCAGATTGGGACTAATTGTAAAGGAACTTGGACTGTATACTGGATTGAGCTTATGTTGGATTGGTTCAATATTGAGGTTTACTATCTACAATTTATCTGAACAATTATCAGACTTAATATTCCTTACTTGGTGATAATTCAGTTAAGAATTTATTCAGATATTTGAGGACAGATGATATATTTCAAGTAGAGTACTTTCCAGACTTGATATTCTTTTATCGATGATAACTTAGTTGATGATTCTTTCAGATATTGATGTGGACTTGTTATGATGTTAGAGACTGGATTACTTCAGTTAATAGAGATTGAGTTATTATGATGGTGATTACTGTATCGGATACTTGGACTTGGATTCAATGTTGATGTTCATAGTGATTGTTATTGAGACTATGAGTCGATAGATCAGTTCTGATATCTTTTCAGTAGGGATGGATGAGATTAGGATCAGTTTTAGTTAAGACTGTCTATTGAGCAGTATCAGGACTGTTACTGTATAATCCATGTTATTGAAAGTTACTGGGAAAACATTGTTTGACCGTAACACTTTCATTGTTCTATTGTTCTACCGTTTATACGGTAATATTGTTCACATTGTTATTGTTACATTGATATTGTTACTGTTACTGTATCGTCCCAGTAATCGAAATAACATGGATATTGTTTGTTATAAATGATAATTAAATTGACAACTTACACTGGGATTGAGAAAATTGATGGAGGAGACAGCGTCTGTATTTTGGGTGGACCTAGGATACAGGTTGCGCAGCCGAGATACGGTTCCACTGCAGGGTTCCGGGGGATAACTGACATCCCGTATTGTTCATATTGTCATTGTTATTGACACATTGTTATTGTTATTGACTACCTAGCGGTAGGACCTGGTTCAGCGCCAGGTGATTGGGCCGTGGTTCCGGGTATGTACGGAACCCACCTAAAGCATGGACAATGTCTCTTCCACTAATTTCAATAACTTAGGACCCTGATTGACACGTGTAGTAGGCGTAGTATGGGATGCGTCTATTACAGGTGGCAATTGGTGTTCGCTGACATAAATAATGTTAATAAATTGTTTATAGCATATTGTGACCGACTATAATCACATGACTGTATACATGATTGTAACCAGGACCAGATTATTATAACCAAGACCAGACTTGTGACCAGACTTGGATACCAGCCTAGTGACATGTGATAGGTTACCTATTGTGACATCAGTTGCTTGCTTACTATTGATCAGTTGTTGCCTATCTTTATTCGTGTTGTTATCATGTTTATTACAGTTCTGTTATTTATTTGTTATATGGTCTCTTATATCTGCAGTTGTTTTGATTACTATTTATGCACATTGTTTCTTCTGCACGAGCTCTTTCCCCTTTACACACACACTCATCATGGTCGCGTTCTGACGACCCTGAGTTTGCACGTCCAGATATTGGACGATTGTTTCTAATGTGCAGGAGTTTGATGAGACGGTACGCTTTGCGAGGAGCTTGGGTCCTCTCCCTTTTATTCTGGTATTCTTACCTCTTTTTATTCCTGTTCCTATATTTTTCTTGATTCATGCATATCAGATTCACTCTCTATTCTAGTGCTTTTTATATGATATCATGCGTGGATGTTTATATGAGATATTGCTGTGATTAGTGATTGATCTTGGTTTAGATTTATAGCTTGTTCAGGTTAATTTAGGCTTAGCGTGTATACGTGGGGTATTTTCCTCGCGTATATACGTCGCCGACTCTCGTCGCGACTCCGTTTCCGCGTATTTTGGGAAACGGGGCGTGACAGGGTTTCTTGATATCCAAATTAATAAATATCTATTATTAACTATAATTACCTATACATATTAATTAATTAACATACATGCATTCATATACATCATGCATACACATGCATGCATCCAAACTTGCAAAGACACTCACGCACACATATACAAACACACAATTAAATAACTTTTCAATTATTACACAAATGCCATTATACATGTAAATAAAGCTAACCTCGGTGCATCTTGCGGCGTACCGATGGAGACTCCGACGGAGGCGTACGGGGCCGCGGAGAGTGTCATTGGATAGAGCAACTCGCCGTGAAGGGCGTGGGGTGCGTTCGCGCTCGCCGACGGTGATCCATGGCGACCCGCGGAGAGCCCGAAAATGGTTCGGCGTAAGGATTTTGCCGCACATGAAATAAAACACACATATGAATCAATAAACTTACATAATTAATCTACAACACCCAAACACACATGAAATTATACAATAGAGAAAGAGATGTGAAGGGGCTCACGGCTGACTTGGTGGGAATGCACATGGCATTTGCACAACCGCATAAAGGTTGCTTTGGATTAGACCAAAGTCCAAGCTTCTCCACTAATCTTTGATTACTGGATAAAGGCAAACCATATCCTGACGAGTGGCTGCAGCAGCTTGGGGTGTTGGTGAGGCCAGTCGGAGGTAGGCTGCCATGTGGAGGCGGGTCTGGTCCCTGTCGGATGTGCCTAGGCGCTGCTGCGCACACAGGGGAGGAGGAGGGCGGCCAAGAAGCATCCAATGGTTGGGTGGAGCACGGCCATGCTATGCTTGCACATGAGCAAGGATCTTGCGGCAAGGTGAAGACCACGGGCTTGGATGAGGTGCGGCTGTGCGGCATGGAGGAGGCTATGGCGGGTGCTCGAGCGGGCTGCTGTTGCGCCAATGGATGGGGCGGCTGTGAGTTTAGGGAGGAGAAGAGATTAGTATAGGGATTTGATTAGGGTTAGATTAAAGGGTTAGGATTATAGATTGGCTATTGGGCTTAATGGGTATTGGGTTAGGGATCCAATAGGTTAATGGGTAGTGGGTTTAGATAATCAAGAAAATGAAAATGGGTATGGACTAAAAAGATAATAGGTAGGAACAAGGATACAAGGGAAAGGAATAATGCTACAAACGATTATAAATAAATACAAACTATAATAATATTAACAATTAATAATGACACTAAAAATAATTAACCATGACATAAATAATCATAAGGTTAGCAATCACAATATTAATTAATCAAGACAAATAATAATATTAATTAACGACAACAACAATAATAAAAACAATAGAAATAATTAATTAACAATTACTACTACCTCTAATACTAGCACTAATATTAAAACAAACAAATAAATTATAATGGCACCAATAATATTATTCATAAATAATAATAACTATAGTAATGGCAAAATTACTAGTTAGTAATTAAAATGCTAATAAGTCATAATGGTAAATATAAAATGTCAAATTACCATTTACTATCTCAAAAATAATTTGCATATCTAATAATAATAATCACAGGAAAAATAATAAATTAACTTGATTAAAAAAAATAATCAGTAAATCAAATAGGAAAAATGAAAATACAGTATTCCTAGTTAGGGATCTTACAGGGAGTCTGGCTGCTTTTTGCTTCTAATGTTCATATCTCCTCAAGAGACAACAAAATAAATTAGTTTCCGTGCACCTCTTCATACCTCCCATAGTCATTAAGAATCTCCCAAATATCTTTGTCTAATTTAATATTTTGATTAATTGGAGTTTGTCTGGTCTTTATTCCCAAGTTTTGGTTGCTCTTCTAGAAAATTGGTCAAATATTTCTCAAGAGAAATATTAATTTTCAAGGAGATCTGGCTGTCCCCAGAAAGTATATCAAGTTCCAAACTTAGCACAATTTATATGGAAGTGACAAGTCAGGAAAATCTTCAAATGTCTTAATTCAGCTAAATCATCTCATGCAAAATAACATCATCCCACATAGTTTAGCATGATCATGCCAGTCTCCTGCCTCCTCATAAATACAGAATTATCTAATGAGGTACAAATTCATTTTATATCTTGCTTAGCTATCACATTACTGAATTTGTCAAACTAGGACTGGAGACTCCTTCAACACGTAAAATAGCCATTTTTAAGATTGCACAATTTCTAAGGATCATCCCGAGAAGCATATCATGAAGGCTCTTCCATATAACCTCCTCATGAAGATCATTGGCATGCAAGAAAGCATTTTCTAATATCAAGTTGAAACAAAGACCACCCTTTACAAGAAACTGTTAGAGTTCTTATTTATTGGGTTTCAAGAATTGGGTTGTTTATATATTGTAAACCCAACCCGTTATGTTTCCTATATAATAAATCTAGACTAAGAGATCTCTTAACTCTATCAGATCTTTTACCACAAAATCTGATATGGTATCAAGGCAGCACAAACCCTAACCCTAATCTTTTCTCTTCCCTTCGCCTCCACCACAACCCTACGCGCAACAAAAGAAAATTTCCGCACCAATTCCAGCCCTGACAATGCTTCCCTAACCCTCGCTTGCCCCGTGATCATCCCTGGGTCTCGCCGCCCTCTCTACAATCCTCTTGTGGCCTCACCTGCACCCAGGGATCAACCCTGACCCTCGCCGACTGTTCTGCATGCCTCTTTGACCTCGCAGATCAATTTTTTTCATCATACCGACTGCCCTTTGTTCTCAGTAAGCTTATACGGTGTTGCCAGTCCATCTATAACAGTTCCTTGCCCTCGACAACTCCTTTACCTCTCCTTGCCCTAGCTGGGGTCAAAAAAATCATCGTTGTGCTAGCTAATGGCCTTCTAATGCTTCTGCCGAGGCCATCCCCTATTCTAATTGTGCCCTCTACTGCTCTACTTGAACTTTTTCAACAGTGGATTATTGACATTTCACTACTGGTTGCCTATCTATCTACTTCTACCTGTTTACATCTCCGTTATCGGACTAGTAGTTGTCATGTCTTCCTAAGACGTCAAACATACCCTTGACTATGCAACTTCCAAGATCTCTTCGCCACCACCGTGAAGCTTAATGCAACAACTATCTCCTTTGGGCACAATCCTTTCGCTTCTTCGCTGGTTCACAGAAGAAGATCTTCTTATAGAGGATCCCCCCATCAAGGGTACTACAGCTTATGATGATTGGGTGGTTAGTGACTTCAGTGTGATGACTTGGTTTATTAATAATAAGAATGAGAAGGTTAGTGCTGGCATCATGTTTCTAAAGAGTGTGAAGGAGATGTACTCTATTGAGCAGAATATCTCTCGAGTTGTTGAATTGTCTGAGATTGTTCTCGCTGTGATTAAATGGTCACCTTGTGAGTGGCTACTACTCTGAGCTGAAGAAAATTCTTGATGAGTTAAAATTTTATCAGCCACTGATAATGGATCTGACAATACTACGACGGTATCATGAAGAGCTTGGAGTGGCTAAGTTCCTCTCTAGCATGAATGCATCCTTAGAGAATTGGGTTCGTGATCTTGGAGGTGATACAGTTCCTCCTCTTGCCACTACTTATCACGTGTTCGTCGTGTTGCCATGGCTGGTGGCTCATCATCTGTTGCACCTTCTAGAGTTGAGAACTCTGTGATGGTTGTTGGAGTTCGTGGCCAAGATGGAGGTCATGGACATGGTCGTGACTGTGAATGAGGGGGTGGTCGTGGACGTGGAGATAAGGCTCCATGTCATTGCACTCACTATGGCCGGAAGAACCATATGTCTGATAAGCGCAGGGACAAGTTTGAAAAAACCTGAGTGGGCTTAGGTCGTTGATACTACTCATTCAGCTGCTACCTCCTCCATTGTTGCTTCCACTGTGCAGATATCTTAGTCCGACTATGACATGTTTCAGCTCCAGGCTTCACAGCCATCTCAGTCTGCACATAGTACCATGCATAGCTCTACTTCAGGTACAAGTGTATTTACTGCTTCTTCTGCTAAGCCTTGGGTATTAGATTCAGGAGCATCCTCACATATGACAGGCATTAAGAATAAATTTCATTCTCTTTCCTTCAATAATATCATACCTCCTGTTAATATTTTTGATGGTACCTCTTCCACTGTATGTGGGAAATGAATTATTCATGCCACTACTTCTTTATCCTTGTACGATGCCTTATTTGTTCCCACATTTCTTGTTAACTTGCTTTCCATTAGCAAACTTACTACTCAGAATAATTGTTGTGCCATTTTTTATCCTACCCATTGTGTCTCAGGATTTGTAGACTGAGATGAGGATTAACCCGGGTCGTGAACGCGGAGGTCTTTACTACTTGGATGATGATACTCTCCACGCTCCTTGTCTAATACTCTGTGGCATCATAGACTAAGACATCCTTTGTTGCAACAGTTGCATCAAGTAATTCCTATCGAGCCTTCTTTTTCTAGTTTAGATTGTAAATCATGTCAGTTAGGAAAGCATCGTCGAGTTTCCTACCCTAATCGTGTTAATAATAGTAGTTCTTCTGTTGATTTGCTCCATTCAGATGTTTGGAGATTGTGTCGAGTAACTTCTCTTTCTGGCTTTCAGTACTTCTTAGTATTTGTCGATGATTTTCTCTCGAATGTCTTGACTGTATTTACTGAAAGACATGACTCAAGTCTTGATGTTATCAAGAAAATTATAAATGAAATAAAAACCCAATTTTCTACCACTGTTCGTGTTTTGCGTACTAATAATGCAATTGAATATACTCAAAATGATGTTTCTCGTTTTTGTGCTTCTCATAGTATTTTACATCAGACAACTTGTCCACACACTTCACAATAGAATGGTGCAGCTGAAAGCTACGATCTCTATTAGCTGTAACTCGCACTTTGTTAATTCATATGCATGTCCCAAAAACTTTTTAGGATGATGCTATTCTTTGTGTTTGCTATTTAATCAACAGAATGTTGTTATCTAAACTTCATGACAAAATACCATCTCACTGCTTATATCAAGACAAACCAACTTTGTCTCTTGCTCCTCGTGTATTTGGTTCTACTTGTTTTATCCAAATCTTAAACCTGAAGTAGACAAATTAGAACCTAAAGCTATGAAATGTGTATTCATTGGTTATTCTCGTACACAAAGGTTATCGTTGTTTTGATTTGGTACATAACTGATTCTATACTTCGTCTGATGTGACTTTCTTTGAGTCAGTTCCGTAGTTTGTATCACCCGTTCACCTTCTGTGCCTCAACGTATGATCACTTCTGGATATCCAGAAAGGAGACTGCACCTAAACCAATGCAGTTGTATATTACACATTCAAAGACAGTGACTCCTACTTTACTCTCAGCTAATCCAGCCCCGACTACTAATCTTGTTCCACTTCTTCGTTCTGCACGTGTGATTGTCATTGGGTATTTACAGTGAAGTATAGACCCAATGGCACAATGGATAGGTACAAGGCCCGCTTGGTTGCTAGAGGATTTACTCACCTATAGAGTGTATTATCTGAAAACTTTTCTCCTGTTGCTCGTCTCAATTCCATCCATGTTTTTTTTCCCTATGGCTGTTAATTAACAATGATGGATGTTTTAGCTGGATGTGAAGAATGCCTCCTTGTATGGTGACTTCGATGAAGTGGTTTATATGAAGCAACCTCCTGGGTACGTTGCTTAAAGAGGAAATATGGTGTGCAAACTCGAGAAGATGATATATTACCTAACGCAGAGTCCGCGTGCATGGTTTAAGAAGTTCAGCCATGTTGTCAGTGAAGGTGGTTTTCAGCAATGTCATTCTGACCATTCAATGTTCATTCATCACAGTTCAGCTGGATCTGTAATTCTCGCAATTTATTTTGATGATATCTTGTTGACCAGTGGTGATGTAGGTGGCATTGAGAAGGCCAAGGCTTATCTTAAGACACATTTTGTAACTAAAGACATGGAGAGATCTTAGTACTTTCTTGGGATTGAGATTTCTCACAACATGCATGGATGGCTCTTTCTCAACGGAAGTACACCTTAGATCTACTACACGAAGCTGGACTACTTGGTTGCAAACCAGTGCAACCTCCTATGAATGTAGATACTGGCTTGTGGGATGAATCTGGTGTGCAACCTATGAACGTAGATACTGACTTGTGGGATGAATCTAGTGTGCAACCTCCTATGAATGTAGATACTGACTTGTGGGATGAATCTAGACCTATATTTGAGGATGTTACTCAGTACAAGAGATTAGTGGATAAACTCATTTATCTCACTGTTACTAGACTTAATATTACCTATGTTGTTTGATAAGTCGGTTATGTACAAACCCAGAGAGGTTCATTGGAAGGTAGCCTTGAAAATATTGACTTACATCAAAGAGTCTTCTGGAAAAGGATTGTTGTATAAAAAGAATGAGCATTTGCGGATTGAAGCTTTTTCTGATTCCAGTTATGCAAGGGATATGAGAGACAAGAAGTCCACCTCTGGCTACTGTACTTATGTTGGAGAAAATCTAGCCACATGGAGGAACAAGAAACAGACCATGTGTCTTGTTCTAGTGTCAAAACTGAGTATATAGTTATGACTCATACAACATAAGATGATGTGACTGAAGACTATACTGTAAGACTTGGATTCAGTTGGGATGATCTGATATTTATGTATTGTGATAATCAAGTTGTCATTTACATAGCTAGCAATCTTATCTTCCATGAGAGGACCAAGCATATAAAAGTGGATTGCCATTTTGTTCATGATGCAATTGCTAAGCTGATCTCTTCTCCCTTCACCCCCTCTTCTTAGGAACCTATTACTCCTAGAGTTTGTTCTCATTTATGTAATAACTTGAACATAATTGAAATCTATCCCCATCTTGAGGGGGAGTGTTAGAGTTATAAGTTATTTGATTTTGGGTTTTTTGTCTGTTGTAACCCAACCCGTTATGTTTCCTATACAATAAATCTAGAGTGAGAGAACTCTAACTCTCTCACATCTTTTACCACAAAATCTGATATTCCCAATAAACAGTTCAGAAATATTCCCAATGAGATTTATTACCAAATCCCATTCTAACATGCAAATTCTTTCTTAAAGTTGATAAACAGAAATAAATGAGAGACAACCTACAATTTAGGATTTCCAACTCTTAAGCACATAGTTTTTAAATGTTGAGTCTATAACCTCAGGATATTCTTCAGTACATGTATATAAACAGTAAAAGTGATTTATCATGACAAACATGAATGAAAAAAAAAAACAAACAAACAAACACACAGATACAATAGAACCTTTAAAGTTTAAACACCTGGGAAGACCCAACTTATTCTATCACTATCTCAAACTAACTGCTAGAGTATTAGATGTCATTTGTTCCTTACAGCATTAACAGTAACCAAAAATATCACAGCCAACTGAAATGTCTAATGCTAGTATAAAATGTTATGTCTAACAAAAAAAGAAGAAAAACTCAAATTTGTTCAATAGCACAATTGAACTAGCCATTATCAATGCAATGCATGCATATCTATACATACATGGATGAAGCTAAAGATACAGTCGTGCCCTTGTATCAGGCATCTAAATTGTAAATGTGCAAGACTCTTCTAGACATTCTAGAGATCTGAACTTAATGGTGCTCAAGCTACAGTCTAGAAGACCTAACAGACCTAACAGACCATTTGTTTACATTTATCAACTGACAGTTATCAAGCATCCTTTTGTGACCCAGTAAATGATGGCACAGACCTAACAGACCATTTGTTTAACAGTGTCCTAATCATCAACAAGATTTGCATGCTTGATAAGTGTAAGTTGAGTTAAATACAGAGGTAAAGAAAGAGTACTTCCATGTGTTTTGCTTTGCGCAGAGGGTACAAAACAAAGGACCCAGCGCACACTCGCAAAATTTCTCAGTTGTGAACCACAGTTCTGAACTTGGCTTAATCTAAAAAAGACAGGTCTCGCAATAACATTAAGAGAAAAAAAAAATATATGCCTTTATGTGGTCACAAATAAGAGAAGCTCTCTGCAGGTAGTACAAGCACAAATTACCCACAGTATATTACCCATAGTCCACATAAATTGAATTCCCATTTCTAGACTTAGATGTATATAAAAGAATGGCATCCAACAACAGGTGGTATATCCTAATTTTCTAATAATTTTCAAACTGTACTTAATTGCAATCACCCGCTAAGCCTCTGAAGTAAAAAGATTATTCATCAAGCTTTCTAGAATTACCACAAGTTACTGATGAAATCCTATATTGATAATAACTGGATGTATTACCAATACGCTCTTCAGCTCTGCTCATGAACTTCAACTTTCAAACCATCAACCTATACTTCAAATATGGCTACATGTTGTACCCAGTAAACATGAACACCAGAAAATCTAAAAGCACTCACATCCCCCTTTTATTAGTAATAGGTCTTAAAAAAAGGGTAGGGAGATTGCTTGATTTTCTCTTCCAATAATTTTAATAAATTCACTATACAATTCCCAAAAATAATTTTGTTTCACGTTACTTCACACACACACAGAGAGAGAGGGGGGGAGGGGGGGTGGAGGGGGAGTATCAAGATGTTATGATGTTAATATACTTTAATCTATCAAGCATTCTAAAAGAGATGCCAAAATACAACACCTCATACTCATAATTAAAGCATAAATGGAGAAAATTTTAAGATGTTCAATTATCCCCACTCTTTCAATTGGATATCTAACATGCAGTGTGTGAAGTAATGAACATGATCAAGCATTCTACAACACATTATAGAACATACTACTTTTCATAATCATTAAGACCACATATAAAAGTTGAACAACAAGTAGCATAACAAGTTATTAACAAGAACTCCACAAACATAACTCTCGAGCATAGCTTAACATTAACAGCCACATAACAGAGAATTATCTACCCATGAAACGAAACAAAGAACAACGAAAGGGACCAACACAACAACTGAAACTTAGTAACATAAAACACTCACATTATCTCCCATTCGATCCTCAGATCCTCAGCTCACTGCGGCACGTAATAGTAGGCCATCGGATCAGCCGCCGGAGGCCCTCCCAGCGCCGCCCTGGCCATCCCATCCTCGTTCCCTTCCTCCCTCGGCACAATGTCAACCAAGAAATCAAACACATCTGTCCTAGTGATGGCAGCCGCAATGTCGTTCTTCTGCAAGGTCCTCCTCTTGTTCTCCTCGGCATGGGCCCACCCACGGTGGGTCAGCTCGAGGATGAACATCTCGCAGGCCCGGGCGAAGACCACGGGGGCCTCCGCCGCGATCATGCGGACATCCTCATCGGCCTTCATGATCTTCTTGATCCGGGCCAATGGGAGGTTGTGGTTCTTGAAGTCAGTGGTCTGCTCGATCTCGCGGTACTGATCGGCCCAAAAGAGCTGGAGCTGCTGGTTCTGCTGCTGCTGCTGCTGCTGGTAGAGGTGCTGGTATGCCGCGAAAGAAGTCCCCGGGGGATACTGGACCCCTGCGCCCATTGGAGGGGGAGGAGTCCCGTGGCCTTGAGGATCCATTGAGATCGACTCACACCTGAAAAGGAATCAAACCCAGATGTCAAAATTTGAGGAGAAAACTGAAAAAGGAAAGATTTTTATTTAGGGTTAAAGGGGAAGATGGGTAGGAGATGAGATGGATTTGGGAAATGGGAACAGACCCAGATTCCAAAATCTGATCTTTTAGAGACCTGAGGGTTGATGGAAGAGAGAAGTTCTCTTGATGCAGGATTTTGAGAGGAGGACATAAGAGGAGGCTTTATAATGGGGAAAAGGGGGAAGGGGGAAAGAGATGGGAAGTTGTTGGAGGCGTTAGATGGGGGCGGGGGAGGGAGGAAGCCATTTTTGGGCTCTGTACCCGAAACTGAAGAAAAATAAAAAAGGGCAGTTTTTTAAGAGGAAACCCAACAAGTTCTACCCCTCAATCGGGCTTGTGGGCCCATGTGTTTTGGGACCCACATCCCGACAATCTTAAGCTTTGGGTTTTCCCCTCAGTGACTCAATGGGAGTAAAATCTATTATCCATACGGATCTCTGTACTAATTTTTTTTAATTAAAGGTTCAGTATTAGAGAATGGACGTAGCTCCTTTTGTCCTAAGGATAAAGTTCCCGCAGTTTATGATAGATAGAAAGCTTGTATCACAATGGATATAGTTATTTATTATTATTTTTATATACATGCAATGCGCGTACAAGCAACCTCAAAATGTTAAACTATGTACTAATTAATCCAAGATTCTTAAGTAAATATTTAACTATACCTTCTAAAATAACACCTTTGTAATGATTCACGCTCTCTAAATTAACACATTAAATAATAGGGATTTTGGATTCAACCTCCTATATTATAACTTAATTAAACTTCAATTGCAAATTTTTTCACATGCGTCTCATTTTTTTAGCGGGCAATAGATTGCAGACACCTGTGGAATAGGGGGTTTTAATCCCGACATGCAAAAAAACTAAAATTCCCTCATTTAAAAAATTTTAAGAGCGACCGCGAACACTGAAAGCGCTCCGCAAGCGACTGCGACTTTGTGAGAACTGCGGCTTCGACTTTGATTTCGAAACGCTCCACAACTGCGACTGCGGTTTTTTGAGAACTATCTGGTCGCAGTCCCCATAATCCCAGTCCCTATTATGGGGATTGTTATTCATAATAAGTACTGTCATTATGATCATAGTCTTTTTTAGGAGGACTGCTATCTGATCACAGTTCTTATTAGAGCACTGCTACTCATAATAATAATTACTACCATGATCGTAATACTTATTATGAGGACCACGACCATCTCTTCTCTCATTGGTTTTACTCCTCTCTAAAACCTTAGTTTCTTCAAAATTGAAATCAGGTCACGAGTCTCAATTCTTGAGTCGCATTCCTCAGATAAAAGTATTTCTCATATTTCAGCACCGTCATCATCTAGAAGAAAACAAATTAAAAACTCAAAGTCACAATCCTTTATATGAAGACCTTGTGAGAACTTCAACTACAGTAGTAATGATCGATATACAAGACAAAACTAAATAACCACATCGAGCACGAACAAACGAGATCTCCAAGAGGTCTATCCCAAAAAAGATAGGTCTGAGGGCTCCGCCCTCGAGCCCTCAGGAGGGGGCTCCCTACTCATTTCCAATCCCCACAGCGACCTGACCACGCAAGTCAATCCGCAAATTACTTTGCGTCAGGATCAGAGATGAGGGAGAGCAACGTCAGGAACAATTGGGAAAGATAAAAGAGAAAATGAAAATATATAAAAAAAAAGTGATAGTTGAGAGGAATCGACTTATGCTGACGTCTATTAAGACTGAGGCGAAAATAAATTTGTAATTGAGATTTTTCTTAAATTAATTAAAAAGAGAGGAGTTCAAGGTCAAATTTCTGTAAAATAATTTAAATCACGCTCTCCGTTCAACGCATTGAAATAATTTTAATTTCAGTAGATGTTTAATAATTTGGATGGAACTTTAATATTATAGGGGCCGTTTGTTTCGCGTAAAACTCCGTAATTCGTAAATGACTTACTATCCAGTTACAACTACGGCGTTTGTTTGGACCTTAATTCGTAAAAAACTTACGTAACACAACTAACACTCACTTGTAACCCAGTTACCACTCACTTACAGCCCAGTTACAGTTAATTTTGTGGTCATACAAATTTGTAATATTTTTTATATTAATATTAATTTTTTTTAATATTTAACTTTTTTAATATTTATTTGCAGTATTAAACTTTTAAAATCACGAAATAGTTAATTTTGTGGTCAACTTTTTCACTTACGACTTATACATTACGACAACCAAACACCGTAAAGTACAATACACTTTCCCACTTTACAATTTTATATCACCAACCAAATATCATAAAATTTACATACATGTAACTCATTTACAATTGTAAAAGACTTTACCAATTACAACTGCGAATTACGGTCAGTTACGACAACCAAACAGACCCTATCCTGGGACATGACCGCCGGAGACAAACATGAGATGCAATTAGTTTACAATATGATATTAGAGTTACTAACATAGACCGAAACGGAGATATTTTCCTAGATAAAATAAAAACAAAGAGAATTACTTTTGTCTATACATTTAAGAATTTTATTTGTTTATTCTTAAAAAGTGGTAAAAAGTTAATATTAGAATGAGAGGGCGAGGCGGAGGAGAAGAAAACAAGATACAAACTATGGTATGATTTAGATATAGAAATAGGGCCTGTTTGGTTGTCGAAACTAGCCGTAATTCGTAAGTCGTAATTGGTAAAGTCTTTTATAGTTGTAAATGAGTTACATGCATATAAGCTTTATGGTGTTTGGTTGGTAATATAAAGTTGTAAGTGAAAAAGTGTATTGTGTTTTACGTTGTTTGGTTATCGTAACGTGTAAGTCGTAAGTAAAATAGTTGACCACAAAATTAACTATTTGATGATTTAAAGGGTTTTAATATTGCAAATAAATATTAAAAATACTAAATATTAAAAAAAATTAATATTAACATAAAAAAATAATACAAATTTGCATGACCACAAAATTAACTGTAACTGGGCTGTAAGTGATTGGTAATTAGGTTGCAAGTGAGTGGTAAATGAGTTGTGTAAGTCTTTTACGAATTACGACCCAAACAAACGCCGTAGTCGTAACTAGGTTGTAAGTCATTTACGAATTACGGACTTTCACGCGAAACAAACGACCCGATAAGTTTCTTCTACATGCAGTTTTTTATGTTTTTGTTAAAGAGTGACATATTATCTTTTTCTTATCGTTTGTATTTGAAGTGACTAGGGTTTTATTAACTTGTGGGTGGTAGCTAATATCTATTTTTAAATAGGATGCATTTTATAATTTTTTGTGACACTATAATTATAGAAGAGAGTGTAAAATCTTATTAGTAGAGTTTTTTTTTTTAAACTCATTGGAGAAGATAGTTTAGAGTTTAGAAGTCAACGCCGTGCCTAAGACTTGGTTGAAGACCAAAGCAGAGTTGAAGCTAAAGGAACGGTCGATCGCCAAAAGTCGTTTTGCACTCTGCACAACTAGCGATCGACAGCCTGGTCAACTGTCTAGAGTGCAATTTTGAGACTGCATAGCTACGGTGCTCGGTCGATCGCATATCGATTTTGGGTTGTTTTCTATTTGGACTCTGGATTCGTTTCTGATCCGAATTCGGATCTGTTGGTTTTCTTTTTTTCGTGAACACTCTGACTATATAAAGAGAGATATTGTCTCCCACTATTGTAACCTGAATTGATTGGTTAATAAGATATCTCTCTCCCTCCCGCCCCGAGGACTTAGACAATTGCCGAACTTCGTTAAATCTGTGTTTTTCCCCCCTTTGTTCATGTTGTGTTCATGACTATTCTGCGGTAAAATTCTGATATTTGCATGTAGACCTCTAGTGTTATTCCCAACAAGTGGTATCATATCATCCCAGGTTCGACCGGGATTGTGTGTTGATTTCAAAATCATCGTGGTCTATTCGACGAAGATACTGTGTCGATCTCGGAGCGACGTTGGTCTATTTGTGGGATCGTGTGTCAATTTCAGAACAGAGTTGGTATTGTTCGTTGGGATCGACTTGCGTGGAGCAAATCACTTTGAAAACTTGTTGACAATTTCATTTGGAGGTAAAGATCCCATCTTTATCATTTGGATGTGTTATTTACTAATTATTTTCTGTATTGCTTTGTTGGATCCACTCGAGGAGATGTCCGAAAATAATCAATCCACGATGAAAATCGTGAATAGTCATTCGTCAAAGATTGGCGTGGTGAAGTCTGATGGCACGGACAATTTTGATATGTAGAGATAGGAGGTGATGGATGCGCAAAAGGCGTCAAACCTTGAAGATGCTCTACTTTTAGAAGAAGCCGGAGGATATTTCTGAAAATGACTGGGACAAGATGAATAAGACAGCGCGTGGCATCATAAGATCTTATTTAACATGAGATATAAAGTATCATGTGATGACCGAGACTTCAGTGAAGAAGATATAAGAGATCCTAAAAGCAAGTATTTGATCAAGAGCATAAAAAATCGCTTGCACTTGAAGAGGAGGCTTTATCGCTTCCAATTGAAGAAATATATCTCGATCGATGAACACATGAATAACTACACGAAGTTTTTTATGGATTTAACCAACATGAATGTGGTGATCGCGAAGGAGGACAAGTCGTTGATTCTTTTGAGTTCTCTTCCTGATAAGAACTACGAGACCTTCGTTCTCACCCTAATCATCGGTAAACAATCTCTTGGCTATAATGAAGTTTCTCCTGCTTTTGTAAATCATGATTAAGAAGGAAGGACAAAGAGTCCTCTAATAGTACATCAGCAGAAGCGTTGAGATAAGAGGCAGGAGTTTCAGTCAAAAAGCATAGGTGATATTGGTAGATCAAAGTTCAGAGCCGGTACATAGATCTGAAGAAGAACTAATGTGCCTTCTGCAAAGAATTATGACACTGAAAGTTTGATTATTCAAGGATCAAAGATAAGAAAAGGAGTCAAAACCTGAGGCAAATCCTGCACAGGTGGTCTATACACAAGTTGGTACTTCACAGGCAGGTGGATCAGACTCAGACTCATCGATATTTTCATTCTCTGTCACTACTTCTACTGTTGGCTACTCAAATGCTTCTAAGTGGATACTAGATACGGGTGCTACCTATCATGTGTCCCTCAATAGGAATTAGTTTTCTAACTTTGAGAAAATAGGTGGCTGTTTGGTCATTATGAGTAATGATTATTCGTGCAATATGGAAGGAATAGGTACAATTCTTATCAAGATGTTTGATGGGATGGTGCGGGAACTGAAGAAAGTGAGGTATGTACATCAATCGAAGAAAAATCTTATCTCAGTTAATACCTTGGAAGCATTGGGTTTTAGAGATATCTGATACAGAGCGGTGTTCTCAAGACGCTTAGAGGCTCGATGGTTGTGATAAAGGGCGTTCAATGTAATAACCTATATTATTTGAAGGGTACTACGATTACAGGACAAGTGGCAACTTCTACTGATTCGGATGATGATTGTACCCGGCTATGGCACATGAGGCTCGAACATATAAGTGATAAGTCTTTGCAAGCTCTAGCAAAAGTAAGGTTTACTGCAAGGTACCAAGACCCGCAAATTAGAATTTTGTGAGCATTGCATATCAGAAAGAAGATCAAGGTGAAATTAGGCATCGCGATTCATTACACCGAGGAAATTCTTGATTATGTTCACACATATATTTGGGGACCTACCAAGGCGGTATCTATTGGAAGTAACAACTACTTTATGTTTTTTATTAATGATTATTCTAGGTGATATTGGGCATATACCATGAAACACAAAAGAGAAGTCCTAGAGTTGTTTATAGAGTGAAAAGGAATTTGGAGAAGAATACGGGAAGGAGATCAAAGTACTTCATTTAGACAATAGTGGAGAGTAAACTAGCGATCCTTTCTTACAGCTATACCGCGATGAGGGCATAGAAATGCACCTCACAGTGAGAGAAATATAGCAATAAAATAGGAGTGGCTGTGAGGATGAATATGACCGTGCTGAAAAAAGTTCATTGCATGTTATCCAATGACGGATTATTAAAATTTTTTTGAGCCGAGAAATTGGCATATGCTTGCCATCTCATTAATGGGTTGCCTTCGTCTATGATAAGAGGTAAAACTCCTTTGAAAGTTTGGTCGAGAAAAGCTGCTCAACACTACGACTCACTTTAGATATTTGGTTATCCAGCCTATTACCATGTTAAGGAAGACAGGTTGGGTCCGAGAGCGAGAACAGTGGTGTCCCCTGGTTTCAAGAAAGTTATGAAAGGCTATAAAATTTGAGATCTAAAGAACAAGAAAATCTTCTTGAACAGGGATGTCACGTTTGACGAGGCTTCAATGGTGAAGCTTACTCACTCTCAGCAGCTAGAGAGTGAGAAGACTAACAGGATATCACAGCAGGTGGAGAATGATGCTACTCCACCACATCTATATAGAACAATATCACTTGAGATCACACCTGAGGTGACACAGGATGGTGATCATGTAGCTGATGAGGATACTGATATTGATGAGGAACAAGGACTAGTTATGGGTGATGTCCAAGATTTTATTGCAATTGAAAGAACACGAAGAAATTCACATAAGCCTAGTTAGCTTACTACAAACATGATTGTATCCTATACTCTTTCAGTCATTGAGGAAGCGAACCCGTCTACATATAAAGAAGCTAAAATCAGTTTGGAGTTCAAAATATGGAAGGATGCCATGATGGAAAAGATGAATTATCTTCACAAGAACGACATTTGGGAATTGACACAATTACCCAAGGGAAAGAATGCTATTGATTGTAAGTGGGTGTGCACAAAGAACAAGGATATCTAGATGGTGATACTGTGCGCTACAAGGCCAGATTGGTAGTTAAAAGCTACGCGCAATAAGAAGGCATTGATTATAATGAGGTATTCTTACTTATTATAAAGCACTCATTAATTCAAATATTATTGACATTGGTGGCATAATACCAGGTGGAGCTTGATTATCTCGATATAAAGACTACTTTTCCTCATGACGATCTCGACGAGGAGATCTTTATGTTTCAACCTACGGGGTTCAAGACCATAGGGAAATGAATATGGCATGCAAGTTGAAAAAATCACTTTATTGGTTAAAACAATCACCAAGGCAGTAGTATAAGTTTTTCAACAGCTTCATGAGAGACAAGAGCTATACAAGAACTACTAAGGCCTATGTGTTTATTACAACAAGCTAGCGGGTGGAAAGTATATTTATCTACTATTATATATTGACGATATGCTCATTGTTCTAGAAGTAGATTCGCGATTGATAAATTGAAGAAAGACTTATCTTGTGAATTTGAGATAAATAATCTTGGTGAAGCGAAAAAAGGTGCTAGGCATGGAGAATGAGAGAGACCAGAAAAGTGGCAAGATTTGCTTGACACAAAAGAGATATTTGAAAAAGGTACTACATAGGTTCAAAATCAATGGCAACACAAAGTCTGTAAGTACACTGCTGACCCCTCATTTCAAATTAAAAGCTAATATGTCTCCTACTACTGTTAAAAAGCATGAGTATATGTCTCACATATCCTATCCTAGCGTAGGTGATAGTTAAATGTATGCAATTGTGTGTACATGACTTGATTTGCCACAAGCTGTCTCAATGGTTAGTAGATACATGCACGATCCCGGTAGAGGTCATTGAAAGGCAGTGAAGTGGATTTTACGGTACATCAAAGGTACCATAGATGATGGTTTGGTGATCGAGAAAGATATTACAAGTAAGAGTGTATCAGATATATCAATTCCGGTTAAGCAGGAGACTTCAACAAGCGCCAGTTTATAACAGGGTATATGTTTACGTTATCCCAAGCACCGGTGAGTTGGCACTTTATTTTACAGTCTATTGTCGCTTTGTCTACTATGAAGACCGAGTATATGGCCATGATGGAGGCTATGAAGGAGGCAATTTGACATCAAGAGTTGCTTGATGACTTTGAGATTGATCATGACCTGTTGAAGATCAATTTTGATAGCATGTGTGTTATCTATTTGGAAAAGAACCAGATTTATCATGCAGGACGAAGTATATTGACGTCAGATTCCACTTTGTTCGAGAGATTCTTGATGAAGGTGACATCAAGCTAAAGAAGATTCACACAAGGAGAATCCCGTCGATATACTTATCAAGATTGTTTCGAGAGTGAAGTTTGAGCATTACAAGAAGTTACACTTTATCCTTCCAGTTGCTTGAGTTCAGTGGAGCTCATTTGGATGAAGTACAATTGGCTTAATTCGTCAGGCAGGGGTACATAGGCAACACATTGGCGCAGCTAGTTGAGTCGACATGATGCTATGTTGTGTTCAGCTCAGATTTGAGAAATCTTCACCAAGGTAAAAAATTATGGGGATAGAGTGTAAAATCTTGTTGGTAAAGTTTTTTAACTCATTGGAGAAGATAGCAGATAGTTTAGAGGTAAACGACATGCTCAAGACTTGGTTGAAGACTAAAGCAGAGCTAAAGACAGAGAGCCGATCGACTGCTCAATTGACCAGCCATGAACAGGCGTTCACAAGAGAAGAAAGGCGTCTAGCGGTTGACCGTCCAGAGAAAGCAACAACAGAAGACAGTCGGTCTACTGCCTGGTCGATCGACCAGAGAGTTATTTTGTACTCTACACAACTAGCGACCAACTGCCCGGTCAACCGTCCAGAGTGCAATTATGAAACTGCATCAATCGACCGCATATCAGATTTGTTTCTGATCCGAATTCAAATCTGTTGATTTCTCTTTCTTCATGGACTCCCTGGTTATATAAAGAGAGGGTATTTTTCCAAATTATTATAACCTAAATTAATTGATTACTAAGTTCTCTCCCCCTTCTGCACAAAGGACGTAGACCATTGCTGAATCTTGTTAAATCTGTGTCTTTTTCTTACTTTGTTCTTGTTGTGCTCAGGACTATTCTGGGGCAAAACTCTGATGTTTGCACGTAACCCTCTGGTGTTATTCCCAACAGTAATAAACGAGTTATTTTACTATTAATACAAAAACCCTATAGTTTGATGCTCTATCTTCCTAAAAAAAAATTATGATGCATGTGTTTAAATATACAAGAGAGGAGGTATAACCTTCGTTATACAAGACAAATTACGATAACAACCTATTCACTACTCGATACTAATTCACTTCCTTAAAGAGTACAAAGGCTAACAAACCATGTCCTCCCTCTGACCCAGTTCGTATTTCCACAACCACAAAAAAAAAGAGCTAATACCCGTGTAGTTGCCTATGAAGTAGTGCTACTAAAATCTAAAATGGGACAGTCCCGATTTAATATGGAGTCAATAATTTGCCAATCTTAAGAATATATTTTATTCTCTTACCCTTAAGAACTATTTATTACTTGTAAGTGATATATCTATTTCTCATTTATCACATGAGAAATACTTTCGTAGTCCAAGGACATAAAGAGGGAAATTTCTTCAAATTTTTGTTGAAGACATATTTTTGATTATGGCTTTCATTCTCACACAATCAAATGACCTTGTAGTTCTTCTCAGCTTCCTCTTTAAAAAAATCAAGTAACTTCATTATATATATAGATATATTTTAAACACTCACATTTTATCTTTTTCTTAAACCACAATTATTACCATAGGTTTGACATTAAGAGTGACTAATATTTTAATAGCTTGTCGATGTGAGCTAGTATTTCTATATAGAATGAGTAGTATAAAATTTCAATGGCCTAGTCTTATTAGTTCAAACATTTGATTATTTTACAACCGAAAGAACAAAAAGCTTTATAAGTTATTGATACTTTTACCCTACTATAATATTTAACGGTTTAATGGTGTACGTGCATAGATATACAAGAAGTAAAACCTTAAATACTTTAATGGTAAGTAAAACCTTCTTCATTATAAGTCAAATCAAGATAACAACTCATGAGTTACTTGTCACCAATTCACTTCTTTAAAGTTTAACAGACCACGTGTGCTTTCTCTTGCACATATCACTTTTTCAGAGCGAACAAACTAACATCCATGTATTTTCTGACAATCTATTGTCTTAAACTTCTTTAAAGTGCACTGAAACCGATAAATGACGTGATATTTCTGACACACACCGCTTTTCAAAACAGACAACCTACTATCCATATTTTTTTCTGACAATCTGTTGTCCTGATTTAGTGTTGTTAAGATCCAAAATGAGATAGTCTAAAAGTAATGACTTACCAGTCTCAAGAAAATATCTGAATTCTCTTTACGACTGAGAAAATATATTGTAAATGATGTGACAAATACTTACGTATTCCTAGACATAGAGGGAAATTCCTTATGATCTTTGTTAGAGACATTTATGCGACTTGTGTTCTTTTTTCTCACAAATCAAATGACTTGATAGTTTTCTCAATTTCCTTTTTAAAAATAGCTTTATTATGTTTTCTAAATAGTGACATTTTACCTTTTTCTTAAACCACAACAATTGCTAGAGGATTGCATTAAGAGTGACCAATGTTTTATAATAGTTTGTTACTTGAAGTTAAATTCTTTACATAGAATGTGTTGCATAAAATTTTGATGGCACTATAACAAAGGATTTGTTTCCATTGGTCTCATTAGTTCAGACATAGAATTATTTTTATAGCCAACAGAAAAGGCTTTATATAGTTGTTGATGCTTTTGCCCGGCTATAAAAATTTAATAGCATACGTGCTTAACTAAACAAAAGTAAAACCTATCTCTTTACAAGACAAATTAGGAAAACAACTCATCCGTTACTTGACACTAATTCACTTCTTTAAAGACTAGCAAATCACGTGCTTTATCTGACACATATCAATCGCTTTTTCAGAGCGAACAAGCTAAACCCATGTGCTTTATGACAATATATTGTCTTGGACTCCTTAAAAGTACTAAAACTGATAATCCATGTGAACTCTCTGGCAGATACCGCTTTTATATACAAACAAGCTAACAACCACGTATTTCTGACAATCTATTGTTCTGAACCAGTATTGTTAAGATTTAAAAATGAGATAGTCTGAAAGAAATAGTTTAGCCATCTGTGCAAATATCCATGTTCTTTTCAATAAGAATCATTTATTATATGTAAGTGATTAGAAAAAAAATCATTTATTACTTTGTAACACCCTGATTATTAAATCCTAATTTAAAATTTTAATATTCAATTAATGTGTATATAAAGAATAATTAGAGATGATAATTTAATTACTTTCATATGATAAAAGATTCGATCATTTAGTTAATGAGCGATTAATTATGTTTAAAGTCCAAATTTATACACACACACATGCATAGATGAATGAAGACAAAGAGTCATAGAGGAGAGTGAGAGAGAGTTCTTCATTAATGAGTCATGGAGGGAGAGAGAGATGAGAGCTCCAGATTTTTCTTAGATAAAAAAAATCATCACTAAAATCTTTTCTCACCTATTTATACTCTCTCTTGAGTTACTATTCACCTAAGGATGAAAATCCCCAACTCTCTTCTCTTCTCGATTTGAGGGGAAAAAAAATTAGTGAACTCTTCTTTCTCTTACAATCTTTTTCATCATTCTGTTCCCTTTTTTCCCTTCTTTTATCCTCAAATCAGAGTTGGGACAAGACTCGAGTCGAGCTCGGATAGAACCCGGGTTAGCTCGGCCAACACTAACCCGAGAGCAAGAAGAAGAGGAGATGTTGTCGGGTTTTAAAGGTGTATGCTTGGTAGTCCAATAATGGAATTATTAATCAAATAATTAATCAACTTTGGAGGTAAACTAATACCTCTTGTCATTTATTTAAATTTATTTGATTAATAGTTACATGCTAAAATTAATTTCTAATATATAAAAATTAGATAGGGAATTGACGCAACGATTTCGTGAGCATCGTCGATGTCAAAAAATCACCAAATCGAAGTGTGAGTAAAGTTTTCCTCTTGCCCTCGCGTGATTTCTCTAGTTGAACTTTGAAATTTTTGACTCCCTTTCCTATGAGAAGCTTGTTAAATAAATCCTTGGCTCATTCCATAATTGATATCCCAAAATTGATTCAAATTATAAAGTTTGATAATATATAGATTGGTCGAGATTATAGTATAAATTGTCACTTGTGAGGGGATTGAAAATAATATATCGATGTCGGCAAAAAAAAAAAATCTTAAATCCATTATCGAGCCATTCATGAACTGAAAGATTGAGAAATAGTATTGAATATATTAATAAACCCAAATGGAAAATCGTTGTTAAAACACGACATTGGTGATTAATATATGTGTATGTGTGTGTGTAAAGGGAATATGGGTGTGGATTTATGGAATACAAATAGCTCACTAAATGTAACGCTCCGATCTCACGGGTACGGGGACGTCACTGCGACGTACATACGCAGGTCAGAAATACCCTTACGTATATACGCTAAGCATCAGTACAAACACGAATCAGAGTACGACAAAGCGTAGCGTCCTTTCATATGCCAACATAAGAAGTACAAGGTACAAGGTTATCACAGAATGTGACATATATTTACATATCGCATGCATTATATATCACAGCCAAACTCAAAAGTACGATTTACAAGATAATTACAAAGATGCTCACGAGCTGAAGAAAGGTCCCGCGAGCCAAAAGGAAAGTCTGGGATGACAGCAACCGAGACTAATCAGCCTGCTCGGAAAGGAAAGCCTGGTCCTCCACAGAAGGCTCCACCTCGATCCAAGGTTCGGAACCTGAACATACAAATTCAAGGGAGTCAGGACCTCCCAAACAAGTGATCAGGTAACAGCCGAGTGGCATAAGAGGAAAGAGCATGAGAGGTGGTGCAATATCATGAGTAATCAGCCAGCAAGTAAAAGAAGCGCAACATGTTAAAAATGAAAGGGCATTATATAAGCTTAAGCTACGGCCTCATGAGACTAGTACCTCGAGGGAATAATCCAAACAAGGAACCCTCTTCTATATACCTTTATCTCATGTTACCGTAATCCAAGCGTATACAACACCCACAATTAGCGTCTTATTATTGTTATTATTATTATTATTACTTACCTTACCCTGATATCTAGCTATGTGGACTAGCGTCCCAGCACACATAGATCCATATCCCAGTAAAGCAAGGTTGTTATTGGAAACTAGCGGGGGTATCAACGAACTATGTTTACAGTGGGTCCCGTGCATACCCGGGACCACGGCCCAGGATTGTTCCGTTGCTTGGTAGACGGAACCCGCCGCAAGGCAAACAGGAGGGTCTTATTGTATGCCCTTATCAAGATGGTACCAAGAAGGAGGGAGCCAGCACTCCCCTCAGTCGCCTGGAGGCCCACAGGTCAGACTGGGAATTTTAGTTGCACAACATGCCTAGTGCCACTGTAAACACGAACATATATTGATAGCCGCAAATTTCCCCCGACCCGATGCAAGTTATTCCTTTTTATGATTTAATATATTTAATTATCAATTTACGGGAAAGCAAGTGCCTGGTAAGATCAGGAGTTAAAGAGTCATGAGTATTGTCTTTTCAAGTCATCGCATATAATCCAGGATAGAAAGTACAAGATTCCCGTAAACGTGACAATCTAAAGTCAGGTATCAATATGATATTGCGGGGTAAGCATCCAGTAGTAGAATGATGCATGCATGTGTGCCAGGAAATGATATAATAATAGTCAATCGTGACAAAGTAGGAAAATCTGAAGGAAGGCGAGAACACTCGCCTAAAACTTCAAGTAACACCGGGAAATCCCAAGTTCCAGAATTTAAGTAACCAACGCGATTATATATATTAAAAAGAGGAGGAGAAGGATGAATCAGTAAGGTGAGGATGAAGACGCGGGGTTACAGACGCGGGAAAGTGGGCAGACGCGGGAAAGTGAGCAGACGCGGGAAAGTGAGCAGACGCGGGAAAGTGGGCAGACGCGGGAAAGTGGGCAGACGCGGAAAAGTGAGCAGACGCGGGAAAGTGAGCAGACGCGGGAAAGTGGGCAGACGCGGAAAAGTGAGCAGACGCGGAAAAGTGAGCAGACGCGGAAAGTGAGCAGACGAGGGAAAGTGGGCAGACGCGGAAAAGTGAGCAGACGCGGAAAAGTGAGCAGACGCGGGAAAGTGATGCGTTTTCAGGAAAGTGGTGCGTTTTCTTAACAAATATGAAATAATATCCAAGTCTTGGCGAGTAGAATTACTCGCCTAAAATGCGTCCGACGCAGAGAAACGCGGTCCCAATCCAAAGGAGGGTACCGGTCCTCACAAGAGAAGGCAAAAGGTTGATGGTGCAAGTCCAACTCAATATGGCAAAACGAGATTTTGCAAATGGCGTCGCGGGAATGAAGCTATAGTCCGCCGGAAAGAGGTTGACGAGGGGGTGAAGATGGTATGCTCGGTGGAGGCTACGGTGGTACGGGTGGTGGTGGAGATGGTGATGAAGTTTTATGGAGGTGATGGGTTCTTTGGGTGTCTCTTGGTGAAAGAAGTTGAAGAAGAAGGAGTTAGTGGTTGGAAAAGGGTGGAGAATATGGAGGAGAAGAAGATGGAGGAGCTAGTGGAAAAATGGTGAAGGTAAGGGGTTGCGATGGCCGGCCAAGGGCTTGGTGGAGATGGAGCTTGCTGTTGGAGCTTGCAGGAGGCAAAAAGGATGAAGGAAAATGAAAGAGAGAGAAGGGGATGCATATATATAAAGGGAGGAAACATTATAATAATAACCCATCATCACTTCCCTCCAAAGAGTGTGGCGTTTGCAAGGTCCCAAGGCTGCGTTTAGGCAAAATGGAGCCAAACGCGGGAGCTTCAAGGCTGCGTCCAGAGAAAAACGCAAGGAAGCTGCGTTTCAAAGGAAAAGGACAAAGCATGGGGGATTTGACTTGAGTTGAATTAGCCCATACGCATTTAATGCAGCATGGAGAGGGTGGCTGCATTAAATGATGAACCTGGCTGGCTAAGATCGTGTTTGAGGAAGAGAGAGAAAAATATGGAAAGATAGAGAAGTGGAAAACTTGGATAAGTTCTCGGTATCTGGGAAAATACCGAAAACTCCAGAAATGACTAAAAATTGAAGCATCTCGGAATGCTATCCAAAAATTCACAAAAATCATAAATATAATAAAATGACTTTTAATGAAATCGGTTTTCAGAAATTCTATCTCATTTTCAAAATAAAAATCTTAGAATGTACTGGGCGCGGTGTCTACACCGGGTAGGCTGAATTTTTGATAAAGTCTAAAAATTTCCAGAAAATGCCCGAAGGATGAAAACATAATTCTAAGATAAAATGTAAAAGCGGAATCCAGAAATTTGATTCCAATTGTAAATTAAAATTCCTGGAATCAACCAGTGATACTGGCCGACACCGGTTTTGAAGATTTACATTTTAATTCCGAAAAATTCCAGAAAATCATGAAAAATCTAGAATATTAGAAAATAATATTTGAAACTAAAATCAGTCAAATCTGAATACCAAACAGGTCAAATCATACAGTACTACTACATGAGTAAGGATAGTAGAAAATAAATATAATAATAATAGAAGAAAATATGCTCAAAAATCAGGATACGTAACTGTGCACGTATTCTGGGAGTGGGGTGTTACAATCTATCCACCTTACAAAAATTTCGTCCTCGAAATTTCAGGAAGGGGAAGATGACGGTAGAGAATAGGAAGAAGGGTTTTACCAACTAAGTTGTAAATAGATGGGGGTAACGCTCACGAATAACGTCCTCTCGTTCCCATGTAGCCTCTCCTGGTGCATGCCTATTCCAAGAAACTAATACCAATGGTATGGCCTTATTCTTCAGAGTCTTAACACTCTCGTCCAGGATGGCCATCGGCTGCTCTTCGTAAGACAAATCAGGCTGTAGTTCCAATTCAGAGTGATCCAGAATGTGACTCTCATCCTTGACATACCTCCTCAACTGTGATACGTGGAATACATTGTGTACTCCATCCAAAGATGGCGGTAGTGCCAATCTGTAAGCCACATCTCCCACACGATCCAAAATTTCGAATGGGCCGATGTACCTCGGACTGAGCTTTCCACGTGTACCGAATCGGATTACCCCTTTGGTGGGTGATATCTTCAAAAACACATGGTCACCTGTTCTGAATTCCAATGGTCTCCTACTTGTGTCTGCCCAACTCTTTTGTCGGCTCTGTGCTGCCCGGAGGTGATCTCTGATAATTCGGACTTTATCCGTTGTCTGAACTAGTATATCTGGTCCCATAAGTCTCCTTTCGCCGACTTCGTCCCAACATATCGGCGACCTGCACTTTCTGCCATACAACGCCTCAAATGGTGCCATTCTGATACTAGCCTGATAGCTGTTATTATAAGAGAACTCCACGAAATGAATATGGTCCTCCCATGACCCTTTAAATTCTATCATGCAGGCTCGCAACATGTCTTCAAGAATTTGAATGGTCCGTTCCGATTGTCCGTCTGTCTGGGGGTGATATGAAGTACTGAATTCCAGACGAGTTCCTAAACTTTCTTGGAGACTTTCCCAGAAATGTGATCGGAATCTTGTGTCCCTATCTGACACGATGCTAACTGGAACTCCATGTAGACGAACAATTTCTCTTATGTACTTGTCTGCCAGAACTTCTGTTGACTGACCTACTCTGAAAGGTAGAAAGTGAGCTGCTTTTGTGAGGCGGTCAACGATCACCCATACTGCATTATTACCCTTTGGACCTCGGGGTAGAGCTGTAACAAAATCCATGGTGATATGCTCCCATTTCCATTCTGGTATTGGCAACGTTTGTAGGAGTCCAGCTGTTCTCTGGTGTTCTGCCTTTATCTGCTGACAAACTAAGCACTTGGCCACATACTGGGCTATCTCCCTCTTCATGGCATTCCACCAAAACTTCTGCTTCAAGTCCTGATACATTTTAGTTCCTCCTGGATGTATAGAATAAGCTGAACTATGTGCCTCTGCCAAAATTTTCTGTCGAACTTCTCCTTGGGGAACACAAATTCGGTTACCAAAATATAGTGCATCGTCCGAGTGAATGCGGATATCCGTTCTCAATCCAGCCTCTAATTGAGCTCTGTACTTCTGTAATCTGGGGTCTTCCCTTTGAGCTTCTTTAATCTCATCCATCAGGGTTGACTGGATCTGAAAGGTCATCAACTGTCCTGTCTTATCGACTCCTTGTACTATCATCAGGTCCAGTTTCATGATGTCCCGAATTAACTCCTTCTGATGCGTAAGTTGTACTAGCATTTTATTTTCTGGCTTCCTGCTCAATGCATCTGGTACTGTATTAACTTTGCCTGGATGATATTGTAGGTCGATATCATAATCTGCCATTAGTTCAAGCCACCGTCGCTGTCTCATGTTCAATTCTTTCTGTGTGAAGACATACTTTAGGCTTTTGTGATCCGTGTAGATTAGTACCTTGTCTCCCAGAAGATAATGTATCCAGATCTTCAATGCGAATATCACTGCTGCCAATTCTAAGTCATGAGTTGGGTAATTCCGCTCATGTGGCTTCAGTTGCCTGGATGCATAAGCTATGACGTGACCATGCTGCATTAATACACATCCCAGGCCTTTCCCGGATGCGTCACTGTATATAACCATCCCTCCTCTTCCTGAGGGAGTCTTCAAACTGGAGCTGTAATGAGTCTTTCCTTTAATTGCTCAAATGCTGCGGCACATTCCTTGGTCCATATATATTTTTCTCCTTTCCGGGTGAGCTTTGTTAACGGGGCTGCAATCTTAGAAAAATCTTGGACAAAGCGCCTGTAATATCCAGCTAATCCAATAAAACTCTTAATTTCTGTTACTGTCCTTGGAATTGGCCAGTCCTTTACTGCCTGAATTTTACTAGGGTCTACTGAAATTCCTTCTTCTGAAATTATGTGTCCAAGGAAGGCCACACTATTTAACCAGAAATCACATTTGCTTTGCTTAGCATGAAGTTGTTCCTGTTGGAGAGTCTGTAACACTATCCTCAAGTGGTCTGCATGCTCTCTGTCGTTCTTCGAATAGATCAAGATGTCATCTATGAAAACGACTACAAACTGATCCAAATATGATGAGAACACTCTGTTCATCAAATCCATGAAAATTGCAGGGGCATTGGTGACTCCGAAAGGCATAACTAGAAATTCATAATGGCCATAACGAGTCCTGAATGCTGTCTTTGGAATATCTTCTTTCTTTACCCTTAGCTGGTGATATCCTGATTGCAAATCCAACTTTGAAAATACTCGGGCCCCATGAAGCTGATCAAACAGATCATCAATTCTTGGTAAAGGGTACTTATTCTTGATGGTAACTTTGTTCAATTCTCTATAGTCTATACATAACCGTTTACCACCGTCCTTTTTGTTTGCCAAGAGTACTGGAGCTCCCCATGGTGAAGCACTTGGTCTAATTAATCCCTTATCCAAGTATTCTTGCAGCTGTTTCTTTAGAATCTCCAACTCAGTGGGTGCCATTCTGTATGGAGCTTTGGATATCGGAACTGTACCTGGAAGGGTATCGATAGAGAACTCAATTACCCTATCAGGTGGAAGTCCTGAGATCTCCTTAAATACTTCTGGAAACTCATTCCAAACTGGCACTCTCTTCTTCTGGATCTCACCAGCAGTCATCTGTGCTTTTCCTTTGGCAGGTTTGCGTTCTCCTTCAAATTGGAACTCAGGCTGAAGCGGTATTCTGAAAATAACTTTCTTGCTTCGGCAATCAATGACCGCATGGTATTTACTGAGCCAAGTCATGCCTAAGATTATGTCGTACCCTTTAGTATCTAGTACGAGCATATCTATGGCCAAGGTCCTGTTACAGAGTTCTACAGGGCAATCAATACAAACCTTAGTAGATACGACTACTCCATTCCCTGTACTAATCTCCCATTGGTGGTCTAAAGTTCGAACAGGTATATAATGCAAGGCAACAAAACGATCAGATATGTAACAATGAGATGCACCCGAATCAAAGAGGGCAAGAACGGGCTTCGAGTGTACCCTGATCTTACTTGTTACCACTTCTCCAGAAGTTTCGGCCTCTTCCGCTGTCAGGTTGTAAGCTCGTCCTCTTCCACGGCCTGCTGCAGCTCTAACTCCCCTCTGGACTGGGCGGATAACTTGCTGTGGGGGAGGGGGAAGGGCTCTCCTAACCATTGGCCCCTGGTTCCTCTGTCCATCTGGTCCTGGAAGCGCTGGCAGTGCTTGGTTGGCTATCCCCATTCTCTTGTGGGGGCAGACTTCTACTGAATGGTCATGGGAACCACATGCCAGGCATAACCCATTTGCCCTTCGGCAATTCTGTCGGGTGTGACCTGGTTTTCTGGCAATAACTACAAAAGAAGATTGGTTGGGTTACTGGAAAGGGAGCTGGTCGGAATGGCCATCTCATGGCTGGGACTCTCGCTGCTCTGTATGGACCTCCTCTTCCTGCTTGTGGGAATGGCCTCTTCATGGCCTGGTTCCTCATCATGTTAGTCTTCCCTTTCTCCAGTCCTCGCTCAACTTCCCGAGCTATGGTGAGGACTTGGGAATACGTTTTCAGCTGCTGGGGCATCAAGAGGATCTGAATGTCCATTCGCAAACCCTGTTGGAATCTACTCGCTCGCTTCTCTTCATCAGCTACCATATATGGAGCGAAGCGGCTCAGCCTCAAAAACTCAGCGGCATATTCGTCCACAGACCGGTTCCACTGCTGAAGTCGGATGAACTGTTCTTCCATCTCTTTCTGAGCGGTGGCAGGGAAAAATCTACTATAGAAGCTTTGGGAAAACTGATCCCACGAGACAGGTTTCTCTAATCTTGCTTCCTCAGCTAGCCACCAGGTCCTGGCTACATCCTTTAGTTGAATCTTAGCGACCTCCACTTGATTTTCCTTTGGAACCCGGGCTGCGTTCAACAGATCTGTGGTGTCAATCAGCCATTGCTCAGCCTCTAGTGGTCTCTCTTCTCCGGTGAATATCGCCGGTTGCAATCGCCTAAAGTCTGATACATTACCCGGCCTCTGTTCCTTAGGAGTTGCTAACTCTTGCCGAAGGAGTTCCGTCTGCTGTTGCTGATTTTCCATCATAGTCTGGATAACCCTCAGTATTTCAACATTCTCCCCCGTGGGTCCATTGGATGCTTGCCCGGCATTGTTACGACTCGCCCTTCTATCCATACTTATGTTGGTAAAAAGGAGACTGGAAATTGGAAAGATGAAAGGATTTTAGGACACAAGGAAAGGAATCAAGAAGGACAAGATAACCTTGTACACTGTAGTTGGCAATGGCAAATTCCATTAAATTGCTGCTTGATTGTACTATAGGTGTGAGAGCCTAGGCTCTGATACCAACCTGTAACGCCCCGATCTCACGGGTACGGGGACGTCACTGCGACGTACATACGCAGGTCAGAAATACCCTTACGTATATACGCTAAGCATCAGTACAAACACGAATCAGAGTACGACAAAGCGTAGCGTCCTTTCATATGCCAACATAAGAAGTACAAGGTACAAGGTTATCACAGAATGTGACATATATTTACATATCGCATGCATTATATATCACAGCCAAACTCAAAAGTACGATTTACAAGATAATTACAAAGATGCTCACGAGCTGAAGAAAGGTCCCGCGAGCCAAAAGGAAAGTCTGGGATGACAGCAACCGAGACTAATCAGCCTGCTCGGAAAGGAAAGCCTGGTCCTCCACAGAAGGCTCCACCTCGATCCAAGGTTCGGAACCTGAACATACAAATTCAAGGGAGTCAGGACCTCCCAAACAAGTGATCAGGTAACAGCCGAGTGGCATAAGAGGAAAGAGCATGAGAGGTGGTGCAATATCATGAGTAATCAGCCAGCAAGTAAAAGAAGCGCAACATGTTAAAAATGAAAGGGCATTATATAAGCTTAAGCTACGGCCTCATGAGACTAGTACCTCGAGGGAATAATCCAAACAAGGAAACCCTCTTCTATATACCTTTATCTCATGTTACCGTAATCCAAGCGTATACAACACCCACAATTAGCGTCTTATTATTGTTATTATTATTATTATTACTTACCTTACCCTGATATCTAGCTATGTGGACTAGCGTCCCAGCACACATAGATCCATATCCCAGTAAAGCAAGGTTGTTATTGGAAACTAGCGGGGGTATCAACGAACTATGTTTACAGTGGGTCCCGTGCATACCCGGGACCACGGCCCAGGATTGTTCCGTTGCTTGGTAGACGGAACCCGCCGCAAGGCAAACAGGAGGGTCTTATTGTATGCCCTTATCAAGATGGTACCAAGAAGGAGGGAGCCAGCACTCCCCTCAGTCGCCTGGAGGCCCACAGGTCAGACTGGGAATTTTAGTTGCACAACATGCCTAGTGCCACTGTAAACACGAACATATATTGATAGCCGCAAATTTCCCCCGACCCGATGCAAGTTATTCCTTTTTATGATTTAATATATTTAATTATCAATTTACGGGAAAGCAAGTGCCTGGTAAGATCAGGAGTTAAAGAGTCATGAGTATTGTCTTTTCAAGTCATCGCATATAATCCAGGATAGAAAGTACAAGATTCCCGTAAACGTGACAATCTAAAGTCAGGTATCAATATGATATTGCGGGGTAAGCATCCAGTAGTAGAATGATGCATGCATGTGTGCCAGGAAATGATATAATAATAGTCAATCGTGACAAAGTAGGAAAATCTGAAGGAAGGCGAGAACACTCGCCTAAAACTTCAAGTAACACCGGGAAATCCCAAGTTCCAGAATTTAAGTAACCAACGCGATTATATATATTAAAAAGAGGAGGAGAAGGATGAATCAGTAAGGTGAGGATGAAGACGCGGGGTTACAGACGCGGGAAAGTGGGCAGACGCGGGAAAGTGAGCAGACGCGGAAAGTGAGTAGACGCGGGAAAGTGGGCAGACGCGGAAAAGTGAGCAGACGCGGAAAAGTGAGCAGACGCGGGAAAGTGAGCAGACGCGGGAAAGTGGGCAGACGCGGAAAAGTGGGCAGACGCGGAAAAGTGAGCAGACGCGGGAAAGTGAGCAGACGAGGAAAGTGGGCAGACGCGGAAAAGTGAGCAGACGCGGAAAAGTGAGCAGACGCGGGAAAGTGATGCGTTTTCAGGAAAGTGGTGCGTTTTCTTAACAAATATGAAATAATATCCAAGTCTTGGCGAGTAGAATTACTCGCCTAAAATGCGTCCGACGCAGAGAAACGCGGTCCCAATCCAAAGGAGGGTACCGGTCCTCACAAGAGAAGGCAAAAGGTTGATGGTGCAAGTCCAACTCAATATGGCAAAACGAGATTTTGCAAATGGCGTCGCGGGAATGAAGCTATAGTCCGCCGGAAAGAGGTTGACGAGGGGGTGAAGATGGTATGCTCGGTGGAGGCTACGGTGGTACGGGTGGTGGTGGAGATGGTGATGAAGTTTTATGGAGGTGATGGGTTCTTTGGGTGTCTCTTGGTGAAAGAAGTTGAAGAAGAAGGAGTTAGTGGTTGGAAAAGGGTGGAGAATATGGAGGAGAAGAAGATGGAGGAGCTAGTGGAAAAATGGTGAAGGTAAGGGGTTGCGATGGCCGGCCAAGGGCTTGGTGGAGATGGAGCTTGCTGTTGGAGCTTGCAGGAGGCAAAAAGGATGAAGGAAAATGAAAGAGAGAGAAGGGGATGCATATATATAAAGGGAGGAAACATTATAATAATAACCCATCATCACTTCCCTCCAAAGAGTGTGGCGTTTGCAAGGTCCCAAGGCTGCGTTTAGGCCAAAATGGAGCCAAACGCGGGAGCTTCAAGGCTGCGTCCAGAGAAAAACGCAAGGAAGCTGCGTTTCAAAGGAAAAGGACAAAGCATGGGGGATTTGACTTGAGTTGAATTAGCCCATACGCATTTAATGCAGCATGGAGAGGGTGGCTGCATTAAATGATGAACCTGGCTGGCTAAGATCGTGTTTGAGGAAGAGAGAGAAAAATATGGAAAGATAGAGAAGTGGAAAACTTGGATAAGTTCTCGGTATCTGGGAAAACACCGAAAACTCCAGAAATGACTAAAAATTGAAGCATCTCGGAATGCTATCCAAAAATTCACAAAAATCATAAATATAATAAAATGACTTTTAATGAAATCGGTTTTCAGAAATTCTATCTCATTTTCAAAATAAAAATCTTAGAATGTACTGGGCGCGGTGTCTACACCGGGTAGGCTGAATTTTTGATAAAGTCTAAAAATTTCCAGAAAATGCCCGAAGGATGAAAACATAATTCTAAGATAAAATGTAAAAGCGGAATCCAGAAATTTGATTTCAATTGTAAATTAAAATTCCTGGAATCAACCAGTGATACTGGCCGACACCGGTTTTGAAGATTTACATTTTAATTCCGAAAATTCCAGAAAATCATGAAAAATCTAGAATATTAGAAAATAATATTTGAAACTAAAATCAGTCAAATCTGAATACCAAACAGGTCAAATCATACAGTACTACTACATGAGTAAGGATAGTAGAAAATAAAATATAATAATAATAGAAGAAAATATGCTCAAAAATCAGGATACGTAACTGTGCACGTATTCTGGGAGTGGGTGTTACAATCTATCCACCTTACAAAAATTTCGTCCTCGAAATTTCAGGAAGGGGAAGATGACGGTAGAGAATAGGAAGAAGGTTTTACCACTAAGTTGTAAATAGATGGGGGTAACGCTCACGAATAACGTCCTCTCGTTCCCATGTAGCCTCTCCTGGTGCATGCCTATTCCAAGAAACTAATACCAATGGTATGGCCTTATTCTTCAGAGTCTTAACACTCTCGTCCAGGATGGCCATCGGCTGCTCTTCGTAAGACAAATCAGGCTGTAGTTCCAATTCAGAGTGATCCAGAATGTGACTCTCATCCTTGACATACCTCCTCAACTGTGATACGTGGAATACATTGTGTACTCCGTCCAAAGATGGCGGTAGTGCCAATCTGTAAGCCACATCTCCCACACGATCCAAAATTTCGAATGGGCCGATGTACCTCGGACTGAGCTTTCCACGTGTACCGAATCGGATTACCCCTTTGGTGGGTGATATCTTCAAAAACACATGGTCACCTGTTCTGAATTCCAATGGTCTCCTACTTGTGTCTGCCCAACTCTTTTGTCGGCTCTGTGCTGCCCGGAGGTGATCTCTGATAATTCGGACTTTATCCGTTGTCTGAACTAGTATATCTGGTCCCATAAGTCTCCTTTCGCCGACTTCGTCCCACATATCGGCGACCTGCACTTTCTGCCATACAACGCCTCAAATGGTGCCATTCTGATACTAGCCTGATAGCTGTTATTATAAGAGAACTCCACCAAATGAATATGGTCCTCCCATGACCCTTTAAATTCTATCATGCAGGCTCGCAACATGTCTTCAAGAATTTGAATGGTCCGTTCCGATTGTCCGTCTGTCTGGGGGTGATATGAAGTACTGAATTCCAGACGAGTTCCTAAACTTTCTTGGAGACTTTCCCAGAAATGTGATCGGAATCTTGTGTCCCTATCTGACACGATGCTAACTGGAACTCCATGTAGACGAACAATTTCTCTTATGTACTTGTCTGCCAGAACTTCTGTTGACTGACCTACTCTGAAAGGTAGAAAGTGAGCTGCTTTTGTGAGGCGGTCAACGATCACCCATACTGCATTATTACCCTTTGGACCTCGGGGTAGAGCTGTAACAAATCCATGGTGATATGCTCCCATTTCCATTCTGGTATTGGCAACGGTTGTAGGAGTCCAGCTGTTCTCTGGTGTTCTGCCTTTATCTGCTGACAAACTAAGCACTTGGCCACATACTGGGCTATCTCCCTCTTCATGGCATTCCACCAAAACTTCTGCTTCAAGTCCTGATACATTTTAGTTCCTCCTGGATGTATAGAATAAGCTGAACTATGTGCCTCTGCCAAAATTTTCTGTCGAACTTCTCCTTGGGGAACACAAATTCGGTTACCAAAATATAGTGCATCGTCCGAGTGAATGCGGATATCCGTTCTCAATCCAGCCTCTAATTGAGCTCTGTACTTCTGTAATCTGGGGTCTTCCCTTTGAGCTTCTTTAATCTCATCCATCAGGGTTGACTGGATCTGAAAGGTCATCAACTGTCCTGTCTTATCGACTCCTTGTACTATCATCAGGTCCAGTTTCATGATGTCCCGAATTAACTCCTTCTGATGCGTAAGTTGTACTAGCATTTTATTTTCTGGCTTCCTGCTCAATGCATCTGGTACTGTATTAACTTTGCCTGGATGATATTGTAGGTCGATATCATAATCTGCCATTAGTTCAAGCCACCGTCGCTGTCTCATGTTCAATTCTTTCTGTGTGAAGACATACTTTAGGCTTTTGTGATCCGTGTAGATTAGTACCTTGTCTCCCAGAAGATAATGTCTCCAGATCTTCAATGCGAATATCACTGCTGCCAATTCTAAGTCATGAGTTGGGTAATTCCGCTCATGTGGCTTCAGTTGCCTGGATGCATAAGCTATGACGTGACCATGCTGCATTAATACACATCCCAGGCCTTTCCCGAATGCGTCACTGTATATAACCATCCCTCCTCTTCCTGAGGGAGTCTTCAAAACTGGAGCTGTAATGAGTCTTTCCTTTAATTGCTCAAATGCTGCGGCACATTCCTTGGTCCATATATATTTTTCTCCTTTCCGGGTGAGCTTTGTTAACGGGGCTGCAATCTTAGAAAAATCTTGGACAAAGCGCCTGTAATATCCAGCTAATCCAATAAAACTCTTAATTTCTGTTACTGTCCTTGGAATTGGCCAGTCCTTTACTGCCTGAATTTTACTAGGGTCTACTGAAATTCCTTCTTCTGAAATTATGTGTCCAAGGAAGGCCACACTATTTAACCAGAAATCACATTTGCTTTGCTTAGCATGAAGTTGTTCCTGTTGGAGAGTCTGTAACACTATCCTCAAGTGGTCTGCATGCTCTCTGTCGTTCTTCGAATAGATCAAGATGTCATCTATGAAAACGACTACAAACTGATCCAAATATGATGAGAACACTCTGTTCATCAAATCCATGAAAATTGCAGGGGCATTGGTGACTCCGAAAGGCATAACTAGAAATTCATAATGGCCATAACGAGTCCTGAATGCTGTCTTTGGAATATCTTCTTTCTTTACCCTTAGCTGGTGATATCCTGATTGCAAATCCAACTTTGAAAATACTCGGGCCCCATGAAGCTGATCAACAGATCATCAATTCTTGTAAAGGGTACTTATTCTTGATGGTAACTTTGTTCAATTCTCTATAGTCTATACATAACCGTTTACCACCGTCCTTTTTGTTTGCCAAGAGTACTGGAGCTCCCCATGGTGAAGCACTTGGTCTAATTAATCCCTTATCCAAGTATTCTTGCAGCTGTTTCTTTAGAATCTCCAACTCAGTGGGTGCCATTCTGTATGGAGCTTTGGATATCGGAACTGTACCTGGAAGGGTATCGATAGAGAACTCAATTACCCTATCAGGTGGAAGTCCTGAGATCTCCTTAAATACTTCTGGAAACTCATTCCAAACTGGCACTCTCTTCTTCTGGATCTCACCAGCAGTCATCTGTGCTTTTCCTTTGGCAGGTTTGCGTTCTCCTTCAAATTGGAACTCAGGCTGAAGCGGTATTCTGAAAATAACTTTCTTGCTTCGGCAATCAATGACCGCATGGTATTTACTGAGCCAAGTCATGCCTAAGATTATGTCGTACCCTTTAGTATCTAGTACGAGCATATCTATGGCCAAGGTCCTGTTACAGAGTTCTACAGGGCAATCAATACAAACCTTAGTAGATACGACTACTCCATTCCCTGTACTAATCTCCCATTGGTGGTCTAAAGTTCGAACAGGTATATAATGCAAGGCAACAAAACGATCAGATATGTAACAATGAGATGCACCCGAATCAAAGAGGGCAAGAACGGGCTTCGAGTGTACCCTGATCTTACCTGTTACCACTTCTCCAGAAGTTTCGGTGTAACGCCCCGATCCCAACGATACGGGGACGTCACTGCGACGCATATACGTAGGTCAGGTGGTGCCCCCACGTATATACGCTAAGCATAAGTACAGCGAGTATCAGAGTATAACACACAGCGTGATATAATCATATGCCAACATACAAAATAGAAGTACAGAGTTATACAAGTCATGATAAACAAAATCACCATACAAGTGTCCTTTTATCACAACCCAAGTCCATAAGATACAAGATACAACCAAAAATACAAAAATGCTCACGTATGGACGGAGATTACGTGAACCAAAAGAAATGTCGGGCGCGATAGGACTAGTGCTGGTCGGCCTGCTCACCAAGATAAGCCCGGTCCTCAGCGGAGGGCTCTACCTCGTCCCAGGCCTCCGAATCTGAATATGCAAATCCAAAGGGTCAAGACATAATACAATAATAAGAGATAGCCAAGTGGCGACGGAATCATAAGTAGAGGTGATGAAGTTGTGATAACTAACAACAATACATGGCAAGGGATGTAAACTAAATAAGATAAAGGCATATGCAATAAATCTACAATAATGTCTTATTATTATTACTTGTCTTACTGTGATATCTAGCTATGTGACCCAGCGTCCCAGGGCACATAGATCCATATCCTAGTGAAACAAAGTTGTTATTGGAAACAGCGGTTGTATCGGCGAACTATGTTTACAGTGTGTCCCGTGCATGCCCGGGACCACGGCCCAGTATTGTTCCGTTGCTTGAAGACGGAACCTGCCGCTAGGCTACAGGAAAGGGACTTATGTATGCCCTTGTCATGACATGAAACAGGAAGGGAGGAAGCACTCCCCTTGGTCCCCTGGAGTACCACAGGTAAGACCGAATATAGTGCACATCCTAATACCACTGTAAACACGACACATACCGATATCCGCATATTTCCCCCGAACCCAATGTAAGTTGGTGTATTTTATACAATGTCGGATATATCATGCTTGGTTTTGGAGATAGCATGAAGAAGTGGTGATAATCCATTTTCGACAAGTTATGAAATGCAAATATATAACAACAAGTCATGGATTGATATAATGTACCAACAAATTATGAAGCATGAATAAACAAGATATATCAGGTAACCAGTCATGTAGTACAAGTACACAGTATAAACAAGACTAAAACATGCATACAAATATACTAGGGTAAGTTCAGAATTAAGTGGGAAGAAGTCTGAATTCTGTCCCAGAATTTGGCCTGGCGGTCGACCTCCGGTCGACTTCCGGTCGACTGGGGAAATGAACTGGCGGTTGAGTCCCGGTCGACTGCCGTCGACCGTACCGAGTGCGAGAGCTCCAGGTTTGGGCCGGTCGACTGCCAGTCGACTGGTCCAAGGCACTTTGTGAAGCCGGTCGAGTCAGCGGTCGACTGCCTGTCGACCGCGCCGCTCAAATCCGTGCACATTGTGCACATCGGTAGAGTGATCGGTCGACTGCCGGTCGACCGATCCTCTGGAATTTTCTGCTGTTAAGGCAGAAATCAGAATTCTGCTGGGGTTGGTTCTAACAGTTTAAAGGTAGGATTTTTAGGGCATTATAGGACCTGATCTACTACTACAAGTTCACTAAAATAAAGAATAGCCATGGTGATTATTATGTTCACATGGGAGAGTTGGATTTGCATGTTGAAGACCTAAAAATCTGATTTTTATGTTAGGGTGTACATGGATCTCTACCCTAAGCATAATGTGGGTTAACTAAGTCTTGGTGAGTAATAAACTCACCTGGATGTGCTGGTTTTGAAGCTAGATCCAAGGATGGAGATGGTGAGGGCTTCAATCCACACTTGTTCTTGAAGCTAGGGTTGAAGATCTTGCCCTTTGGTGAAGCTTGGAGTGGAGATGGAGGTTCCTTGATGAAGCTTGATGAATCCCTTGTGATCTAGAGGTGGAGATGAAGAGGTTGGGTTCACTTGGAGCTAGGGTTCTTGCTAGAGAGGAAGAAGATGGTGGAGCTTCTCTCTTGGTGAAAATGAAAGAGAGGAAAAAAGAGGGATTTGCAAATAGCAATGAATTTATAGTTAGAGGCTTTTGCAAAGGGATTGTGATTTTGGTGGAAGGGAAGGGTCTTCTTGCAAAAGTGTGAGGTGAGGTGTCCCCTCTCTTGCCACTTGGCCGGCTGTGGGTGAGAGAGAGAGTGAGTGGAGGTAGGTGAGGGTGAGTGGGAAATGAGGTGGCAAGATGAGGTGGAAAAGCATTTTTTGCAAATTTTGGAAAAATGCCCAAAATTCAAGTATTTTGGATTGATCTGAAAATTTTACTAAAAATCAAGAAAAACATTTTAAGACCAAAGGTGAAATCCGTTTGAAGAAATACTGTGTAGATTTTTAATTAAAAATCCCAGAAGCAGAAATTTACCGACACCGAAATAATTTTCATAAATTTATAAAATTCTTAGAAAAATAGTATAAGTAGGAAATATGATTCTAAGCAATAAAGTCTAAAGGACTTTCTTGAAATTCCTAACAGATTGGAAGATAAAAATTCGAAATTGGTCAGCGGTACTGGCCGACATCGGTTTTTGAAGAAATTCATTTTAATTTCAGAAAATTCTAGAAAATCACATAAAATCTAAATATTAAAAAATGATGTTTGAAATTAAAATCGGTCAAATACGGATGGTGAATCGGAAGATACGGTCAAAGGGCCGAACACGTAACTAAGTACGTATTCCGGGAAAGGGGTATTACAATCTACCCACCTTACAAAAATTTCGTCCTCGAAATTTCATAAGGTGAAAGATAACAGGAAGAGCAACAGATAGATATGGACACAATGAAAGATAACGGTAAAGACAAGAGTAGAAGGAAAGAGTCTTACCAAATCAAGATGAGAAAAGTTGGGGATAACGCTCCCGGATAACGTCCTCTCGCTCCCAGGTGCCTCTCCCGGCGCGTGTCTGCTCCAAGACACCAATACCAATGGAATAGCCCTGCTCTTCAGTGTCTTGACACTCTTGTCCAGAATGGCCATCGGCTGTTCTTGGTATGATAGATCCGGTTGCAGCTCTAGCTCGGAATGATCCAGAATGTGGCTGTCGTCCCGGACATACCTCCTCAACTGGACACATGGAAGACATTATGCACCCCGTCCAAGGATGGCGGCAATGCTAATCTATAAGACACGTCTCCCACGCGATCCAGGATCTCGAACGGGCCAATATACCTCGGGCTCAGCTTCCCACGAGTACCAAACCGGATAATTCCCTTGGTAGGTGATATCTTCAAGAACACATGATCTCCGGTCTGGAACTCCAATGGCCTCCTTAAAGTGTCAGCCCAACTCTTCTGCCTACTCTGAGCAGCCCTAAGATGATCTCTGATAACCCTGACCTTCTCTGTAGTCTGCATCAGCATCTCGGCCCCAATAAACTCCTCTCACCGACCTCCTCCCAGCAAATCGGTGATCTGCACCTCCTCCCATACAATGCTTCGAAGGGAGCCATCTTAATACTGGCCTGATAGCTGTTGTTATATGAAACTCAGCCAAGTGTAGATGGTCCTCCCAAGATCCTCCAAAGTCCATCATGCAAGCCCTTAGCATATCCTCAAGGATCTGGATGGTCCTCTCAGACTGTCCGTCTGTCTGAGGATGATAGGAAGTACTGAACTTTAGACGAGTTCCCAGACTCTCCTGGAGACTCTCCCAGAAATGAGACCTGAATCTGGAGTCTCTGTCTGATACAATACTGACTGGGACTCCATGCAGACGAACAACTCCCTTCAGATACTTATCTGCCAGAACCTCTGTCGACTGACCAACCCGGAAAGGTATGAAGTGAGGCAGACTTGGTGAGGCGATCAACGATCACCCACACCGCATTGTTACCCTTAGGACTCCGAGGCAATGCCGTCACGAAGTCCATAGTAATGTGCTCCCACTTCCACTCGGGTATCGGCAAAGGTTGAAGAAGTCCAGCTGATCTCTGATGCTCGATCTTTATCTGCTGGCAAACCAAGCACTTGGCGACAAACTGGGCTATCTCCCTCTTCATGGCATTCCACCAAAAGTGCCTCTTCAGGTCCTGGTACATCTTGTTTCCTCCCGGATGTATAGAATAGGCAGAACTGTGTGCTTCCTCCAAAATCTTCTGTCTGACTTCTCCCTGGGGAACACAAAGTCTGCCACCATAGCACAATGCACCATCCGGACGAATACAAATATCTGTCCTCAAACCAGCCTCCACCTGAGCTCTGAATGTCTGACATCTGGGGTCCTCCTTCTGTGCCTCCTTGATCTCCTCTATCAATGATGACTGGATCTGAAGAGTCATGAGCTGTCCGGTCTTATCACCTCTCTGCACCAACATCAAATCTAATCTGATGAACTCCTGGATCAACTCCCTCTGCTGAGTAAGGTGGACTAGCACTCGGTTCTCTGGCCTCCTGCTCAGTGCATCTGGAACGGTATTGACTTTGCCTGGATGATACTGCAAGTCAATATCGTAGTCCGCCATAAGCTCCAACCACCTCCTCTGCCTCATATTTAACTCCTTCTGTGAGAAAACATACTTGAGGCTCTTGTGGTCTGTGTATATCAACACTTTGTCTCCCAGGAGGTAGTGTCTCCAGATCTTCAATGCAAATACCACAGCCGCCAACTCCAAGTCATGAGTTGGGTAATTCCTCTCATGAGGCTTCAACTGCCTAGAGGCGTATGCTATGACATGATCATGCTGCATAAGCACACACCCCAGGCCTCTACCCGATGCATCACAGAAAATGACCATCCCTCCCCTTCCTGAAGGGGTCCTCAAGATTGGGGCTGAAATAAGCTTCTGCTTCAACTGCTCAAAAGCTGCATCACATTCTCCTGTCCATATGAATCTCTCCCCTTTCCTGGTGAGCCTGGTCAACGGAGCTGCAAGTCTAGAGAAATCCTGGACAAAGCGCCTGTAATATCCAGCTAGTCCAAGAAAGCTCTTTATCTCAGTCACCGTCTTCGGAACTGGCCAATTCTGCACTGCCTGGACCTTACTAGGATCAACTGAGATTCCCTCTGCTGAAACTATATGTCCAAGGAAAGCTATGCTGTCCAACCAGAACTCACACTTGCTCCTCTTGGCATGAAGTTGCTCCTGCTGAAGAGTCTGCAACACAATCCTCAAGTGCTCTGCATGTTCCTTATAACTCTTGGAATAGATCAGGATGTCGTCTATAAATACAACCACAAACTGATCCAGGTAAGGAGAGAACACTCGGTTCATCAAGTCCATAAACACAGCAGGGGCATTGGTAACTCCGAAAGGCATCACTAGGAACTCGTAGTGGCCATATCGGGTCCTGAATGCCGTCTTCGGAACATCTTCTTCTTCACCCTCAGCTGATGGTAACCTGACTGCAAATCTAACTTAGAAAACACACGGGCTCCATGAAGCTGATCAAACAAGTCATCAATCCTGGGTAAGGGATACTTGTTCTTGATGGTGACTTTGTTTAACTCCCTGTAGTCAATGCAAAGCCTCTTGCCACCATCCTTCTTGTTTGCCAAAAGCACTGGAGCTCCCCATGGTGAAGTGCTAGGCCGGATCAATCCCTTGTCCGAATACTCCTGCAGCTGCTTCTTCAAGATCTCCAACTCTGCCGGTGCCATCCTATATGGAGCCTTGGATATAGGAGCTGCCCCTGGAATAGTATCGATGGAGAACTCCACGACCCTCTCCGGTGGGAGTCCTGAAATCTCAGCAAACACCTCCGGGAATTCATCCCCACACTGGCACTCCCTTCTGAACCTCCGAAGTGGTCATCTGAGTCTTCTTCTCAGCAGTCTTCACCTCTCCACTAAACTGGAACTCCGGCTGATGCGGGATCCTGAAATTGATCTTCCTTCCTCTACAGTCAATCACCGCATGGTACTGACTGAGCCAGGTCATGCCTAAGATTACGTCGTACCCCTTGGTGTCTAGTACGAGCATATCTATGGACAAGACCTTCCCACAAAGTTCTACTGGGCAGTCAGCACAAACTCTAGAAGATAAAACTACCCCATTTCCAGTACTAATCTCCCATCCATGGTCTAACAATCTAACAGGAATAGAATGCAATGCCACGAAATGCACGGAGATAAAACAATGCGAAGCACCGGAGTCGAAAAGAGCGAGGACAGGTATGGAATGGACTCTGATGGTACCTGTAATCACCTCTCCTGAAGCTCCAGCCTCTTCTGCTGTCAGGTTGTAGGCCTGACCTCTGCCACGACCAGCTGCTGTCCTGGCTCCCCTCTGCACTGGGCGAGCAACATGTGGTGGTGGAAGGGAAGAGCTCTCCTCATCACTGGTCCCTGCTGCCTCGGTCCAACTGGCCCTGGTAGTGCCTTCTGCACATACTGCCCCTGAGGTGCCGGCAAGGTTTGGGTAGCAAACCCCACTCTCCTGTGCGGGCAGGTCTCCACTGCATGGTCTCGAGCTCCACAGATCAAGCACCAACCGTTTGCCCTCCGGCAATTCTGCTGAGTGTGTCCTGGCTTCTGGCAGAAGTTGCAAATAAGACCCGGTCGAGCCGTCTGGTATGGAACTGCTCTGAACGGCTGTCTGGCCTGGATCTTCGCTGCCCTGGACGGTCCTCCTCTGCCCACCGGCACAAACGGCCTTTTCAAGGCCTGGTTCTCCTGCTTCCTCTGAAAACCACGCTCCACTTCTCGAGCGATAGAGAGAACTTCAGCATAGGTCTTCAACTGCTGTGGCATCAGAAACATCTGGATCTCCATCTGCAGACCCTGCTGGAACCGGCTTGCCCTCTTCTCCTCATCAGCCACCATGTATGGGGCGAAGCGACTCAGCCTGAGGAATTCTGCAGCATACTCATCTACGGATCCATCCCCCTGCTGCAGCCTGATGAACTGCTCCTCCATGTCCTTCTGAGCAGTGGCGGGGAAGAAACGACTGTAGAAGCTCTTGGAGAAAGCATCCCAGGAAATAGGCTTCTTCAAGCGAGCCTCCTCTGCAAGCCACCAAGTCCGAGCAATGTCCTTCAGCTGGATCTTTGCTACCTCCACTTGGCTCTCCTTGGGCACCCTGGCGGCGTTCAGTAGATCGGTGGTGTCCACTAACCACTGCTCAGCCTCCAAAGGCCTCTCGACTCCTGAGAAGGTAGCCGGTTGTAGCCGCCGGAAATCTGAGATATTCCCCGGCTTCTGCTCCTTCGGGGCTGCTAACTCCTGCCTGAGGAGTTCAGTCTGCTGCTGATGGATCTCCACTTGCTGCTGCTGGGTCTCCATCATAGCCCGAATGATGCTCAGGACATCAACCTGCTCTCCTCTCGCGGGTCCATCCGGGACTTGCCCGACATTGTTACGACCCGAACGTCTCTCCATACCGAAAGGGATAAGATCTGGAATTGGAATCAAGGAAAGGAATTAGGATACGAAGGAATTGATCAATTGAAGGAATCAAGATGGACTTATAACTTTGTACATTGCAGTTGGCATAAGCAAATCGTTAGAATTTGCCACTTGGTTGTACTCTTAGGTCTGAGAGCCTAGGCTCTGATACCAACCTGTAACGCCCCGATCCCAACGATACGGGGACGTCACTGCGACGCATATACGTAGGTCAGGTGGTGCCCCCACGTATATACGCTAAGCATAAGTACAGCGAGTATCAGAGTATAACACACAGCGTGATATAATCATATGCCAACATACAAAAATAGAAGTACAGAGTTATACAAGTCATGATAAACAAAATCACCATACAAGTGTCCTTTTATCACAACCCAAGTCCATAAGATACAAGATACAACCAAAAATACAAAAATGCTCACGTATGGACGGAGATTACGTGAACCAAAAGAAATGTCGGGCGCGATAGGACTAGTGCTGGTCGGCCTGCTCACCAAGATAAGCCCGGTCCTCAGCGGAGGGCTCTACCTCGTCCCAGGCCTCCGAATCTGAATATGCAAATCCAAAGGGTCAAGACATAATACAATAATAAGAGATAGCCAAGTGGCGACGGAATCATAAGTAGAGGTGATGAAGTTGTGATAACTAACAACAATACATGGCAAGGGATGTAAACTAAATAAGATAAAGGCATATGCAATAAATCTACAATAATGTCTTATTATTATTACTTGTCTTACTGTGATATCTAGCTATGTGACCCAGCGTCCCAGGGCACATAGATCCATATCCTAGTGAAACAAAGTTGTTATTGGAAACAGCGGTTGTATCGGCGAACTATGTTTACAGTGTGTCCCGTGCATGCCCGGGACCACGGCCCAGTATTGTTCCGTTGCTTGAAGACGGAACCTGCCGCTAGGCTACAGGAAAGGGACTTATGTATGCCCTTGTCATGACATGAAACAGGAAGGGAGGAAGCACTCCCCTTGGTCCCCTGGAGTACCACAGGTAAGACCGAAATATAGTGCACATCCTAATACCACTGTAAACACGAACACATACCGATATCCGCATATTTCCCCCGAACCCAATGTAAGTTGGTGTATTTTATACAATGTCGGATATATCATGCTTGGTTTTGGAGATAGCATGAAGAAGTGGTGATAATCCATTTTCGACAAGTTATGAAATGCAAATATATAACAACAAGTCATGGATTGATATAATGTACCAACAAATTATGAAGCATGAATAAACAAGATATATCAGGTAACCAGTCATGTAGTACAAGTACACAGTATAAACAAGACTAAAACATGCATACAAATATACTAGGGTAAGTTCAGAATTAAGTGGGAAGAAGTCTGAATTCTGTCCCAGAATTTGGCCTGGCGGTCGACCTCCGGTCGACTTCCGGTCGACTGGGGAAATGAACTGGCGGTTGAGTCCCGGTCGACTGCCGGTCGACCGTACCGAGTGCGAGAGCTCCAGGTTTGGGCCGGTCGACTGCCAGTCGACTGGTCCAAGGCACTTTGTGAAGCCGGTCGAGTCAGCGGTCGACTGCCTGTCGACCGCCCGCTCAAATCCGTGCACATTGTGCACATCGGTAGAGTGATCGTCGACTGCCGGTCGACCGATCCTCTGGAATTTTCTGCTGTTAAGGCAGAAATCAGAATTCTGCTGGGGTTGGTTCTAACAGTTTAAAGGTAGATTTTTAGGGCATTATAGGACCTGATCTACTACTACAAGTTCACTAAAATAAAGAATAGCCATGGTGATTATTATGTTCACATGGGAGAGTTGGATTTGCATGTTGAAGACCTAAAAATCTGATTTTTATGTTAAGGGTGTACATGGATCTCTACCCTAAGCATAATGTGGGTTAACTAAGTCTTGGTGAGTAATAAACTCACCTGGATGTGCTGGTTTGAAGCTAGATCCAAGGATGGAGATGGTGAGGCTTCAATCCACACTTGTTCTTGAAGCTAGGGTTGAAGATCTTGCCCTTTGGTGAAGCTTGGAGTGGAGATGGAGGTTCCTTGATGAAGCTTGATGAATCCCTTGTGATCTAGAGGTGGAGATGAAGAGGTTGGGTTCACTTGGAGCTAGGGTTCTTGCTAGAGAGGAAGAAGATGGTGGAGCTTCTCTCTTGGTGAAAATGAAAGAGAGGAAAAAAGAGGGATTTGCAAATAGCAATGAATTTATAGTTAGAGGCTTTTGCAAAGGGATTGTGATTTTGGTGGAAGGGAAGGGTCTTCTTGCAAAAGTGTGAGGTGAGGTGTCCCCTCTCTTGCCACTTGGCCGGCTGTGGGTGAGAGAGAGAGTGAGTGGAGGTAGGTGAGGGTGAGTGGGAAATGAGGTGGCAAGATGAGGTGGAAAAGCATTTTTGCAAATTTTGGAAAAATGCCCAAAATTCAAGTATTTTGGATTGATCTGAAAATTTTACTAAAAATCAAGAAAAACATTTTAAGACCAAAGGTGAAATCCGTTTGAAGAAATACTGTGTAGATTTTTAATTAAAAATCCCAGAAGCAGAAATTTACCGACACCGAAATAATTTTCATAAATTTATAAAATTCTTAGAAAAATAGTATAAGTAGGAAATATGATTCTAAGCAATAAAGTCTAAAGGACTTTCTTGAAATTCCTAACAGATTGGAAGATAAAAATTCGGAAATTGGTCAGCGGTACTGGCCGACATCGGTTTTGAAGAAATTCATTTTAATTTCAGAAAATTCTAGAAAATCACATAAAATCTAAAATATTAAAAATGATGTTTGAAATTAAAATCGGTCAAATACGGATGGTGAATCGGAAGATACGGTCAAAGGGCCGAACACGTAACTAAGTACGTATTCCGGGAAAGGGGTATTACATTCGGCCTCTTCCGCTGTCAGGTTGTAAGCTCGTCCTCTTCCACGGCCTGCTGCAGCTCTAACTCCCCTCTGGACTGGGCGGATAACTTGCTGTGGGGAGGGGGAAGGGCTCTCCTAACCATTGGCCCTGGTTCCTCTGTCCATCTGGTCCTGGAAGCGCTGGCAGTGCTTGGTTGGCTATCCCCATTCTCTTGTGGGGGCAGACTTCTACTGAATGGTCATGGGAACCACATGCCAGGCATAACCCATTTGCCCTTCGGCAATTCTGTCGGGTGTGACCTGGTTTCTGGCAATAACTACAAAGAAGATTGGTTGGGTTACTGGAAAGGGAGCTGGTCGGAATGGCCGTCTCATGGCTGGGACTCTCGCTGCTCTGTATGGACCTCCTCTTCCTGCTTGTGGGAATGGCCTCTTCATGGCCTGGTTCCTCATCATGTTAGTCTTCCCTTTCTCCAGTCCTCGCTCAACTTCCCGAGCTATGGTGAGGACTTGGGAATACGTTTTCAGCTGCTGGGGCATCAAGAGGATCTGAATGTCCATTCGCAAACCCTGTTGGAATCTACTCGCTCGCTTCTCTTCATCAGCTACCATATATGGAGCGAAGCGGCTCAGCCTCAAAACTCAGCGGCATATTCGTCCACAGACCGGTTCCACTGCTGAAGTCGGATGAACTGTTCTTCCATCTCTTTCTGAGCGGTGGCAGGGAAAAATCTACTATAGAAGCTTTGGGAAAACTGATCCCACGAGACAGGTTTCTCTAATCTTGCTTCCTCAGCTAGCCACCAGGTCCTGGCTACATCCTTTAGTTGAATCTTAGCGACCTCCACTTGATTTTCCTTGGAACCCGGGCTGCGTTCAACAGATCTGTGGTGTCAATCAGCCATTGCTCAGCCTCTAGTGGTCTCTCTTCTCCGGTGAATATCGCCGGTTGCAATCGCCTAAAGTCTGATACATTACCCGGCCTCTGTTCCTTAGGAGTTGCTAACTCTTGCCGAAGGAGTTCCGTCTGCTGTTGCTGATTTTCCATCATAGTCTGGATAACCCTCAGTATTTCAACATTCTCCCCCGTGGGTCCATTGGATGCTTGCCCGGCATTGTTACGACTCGCCCTTCTATCCATACTTATGTTGGTAAAAAGGAGACTGGAAATTGGAAAGATGAAAGGATTTTAGGACACAAGGAAAGGAATCAAGAAGGACAAGATAACCTTGTACACTGTAGTTGGCAATGGCAAATTTCATTAAATTGCTGCTTGATTGTACTATAGGTGTGAGAGCCTAGGCTCTGATACAACCTGTAACGCCCCGATCTCACGGGTACGGGGACGTCACTGCGACGTACATACGCAGGTCAGAAATACCCTTACGTATATACGCTAAGCATCAGTACAAACACGAATTAGAGTACGACAAAGCGTAGCGTCCTTTCATATGCCAACATAAGAAGTACAAGGTACAAGGTTATCACAGAATGTGACATATATTTACATATCGCATGCATTATATATCACAGCCAAACTCAAAAGTACGATTTACAAGATAATTACAAAGATGCTCACGAGCTGAAGAAAGGTCCCGCGAGCCAAAAGGAAAGTCTGGGATGACAGCAACCGAGACTAATCAGCCTGCTCGGAAAGGAAAGCCTGGTCCTCCACAGAAGGCTCCACCTCGATCCAAGGTTCGGAACCTGAACATACAAATTCAAGGGAGTCAGGACCTCCCAAACAAGTGATCAGGTAACAGCCGAGTGGCATAAGAGTAAAGAGCATGAGAGGTGGTGCAATATCATGAGTAATCAGCCAGCAAGTAAAAGAAGCGCAACATGTTAAAAATGAAAGGGCATTATATAAGCTTAAGCTACGGCCTCATGAGACTAGTACCTCGAGGGAATAATCCAAACAAGGAAACCCTCTTCTATATACCTTTATCTCATGTTACCGTAATCCAAGCGTATACAACACCCACAATTAGCGTCTTATTATTGTTATTATTATTATTATTACTTACCTTACCCTGATATCTAGCTATGTGGACTAGCGTCCCAGCACACATAGATCCATATCCCAGTAAAGCAAGGTTGTTATTGGAAACTAGCGGGGGTATCAACGAACTATGTTTACAGTGGGTCCCGTGCATACCCGGGACCACGGCCCAGGATTGTTCCGTTGCTTGGTAGACGGAACCCGCCGCAAGGCAAACAGGAGGGTCTTATTGTATGCCCTTATCAAGATGGTACCAAGAAGGAGGGAGCCAGCACTCCCCTCAGTCGCCTGGAGGCCCACAGGTCAGACTGGGAATTTTAGTTGCACAACATGCCTAGTGCCACTGTAAACACGAACATATTTGATAGCCGCAAATTTCCCCCGACCCGATGCAAGTTATTCCTTTTTATGATTTAATATATTTAATTATCAATTTACGGGAAAGCAAGTGCCTGGTAAGATCAGGAGTTAAAGAGTCATGAGTATTGTCTTTTCAAGTCATCGCATATAATCCAGGATAGAAAGTACAAGATTCCCGTAAACGTGACAATCTAAAGTCAGGTATCAATATGATATTGCGGGGTAAGCATCCAGTAGTAGAATGATGCATGCATGTGTGCCAGGAAATGATATAATAATAGTCAATCGTGACAAAGTAGGAAAATCTGAAGGAAGGCGAGAACACTCGCCTAAAACTTCAAGTAACACCGGAAATCCCAAGTTCCAGAATTTAAGTAACCAACGCGATTATATATATAAAAAGAGGAGGAGAAGGATGAATCAGTAAGGTGAGGATGAAGACGCGGGGTTACAGACGCGGGAAAGTGGGCAGACGCGGGAAAGTGAGCAGACGCGGGAAAGTGAGCAGACGCGGGAAAGTGGGCAGACGCGGAAAAGTGAGCAGACGCGGAAAAGTGAGCAGACGCGGGAAAGTGGGCAGACGCGGAAAAGTGGGCAGACGCGGAAAAGTGAGCAGACGCGGAAAAGTGAGCAGACGCGGGAAAGTGAGCAGACGAGGGAAAGTGGGCAGACGCGGAAAAGTGAGCAGACGCGGAAAAGTGAGCAGACGCGGGAAAGTGATGCGTTTTCAGGAAAGTGGTGCGTTTTCTTAACAAATATGAAATAATATCCAAGTCTTGGCGAGTAGAATTACTCGCCTAAAATGCGTCCGACGCAGAGAAACGCGGTCCCAATCCAAAGGAGGGTACCGGTCCTCACAAGAGAAGGCAAAAGGTTGATGGTGCAAGTCCAACTCAATATGGCAAAACGAGATTTTGCAAATGGCGTCGCGGGGAATGAAGCTATAGTCCGCCGGAAAGAGGTTGACGAGGGGGTGAAGATGGTATGCTCGGTGGAGGCTACGGTGGTACGGGTGGTGGTGGAGATGGTGATGAAGTTTTATGGAGGTGATGTGTAATACCCCGTTCCCGGAATACGTACTTAGTTGCGTATTCAGATTTTCCGATCGTATTTTTTCGATTTGTTTCCTGTATTTGTTTTGCTTTATGAATTCCTTATATGATTGTTTTGTCTTGGATTTGGATTCGTGGACTTGGAGTCAGTCCCAGTCCGAACCAGGAACTCGATTATAGTATATTATTCGATTTGGTCTTTCCGGTGATTAGATTTGACCGATTTTAGTTTTAAATATCATTTTCCATTATTATATATTTTCTATGATTTTCTAGATTTTTCTGGAATTAAATTGGATTTCTTCAAAACCGGTGTCGGCCAGTGTTGCTGACCGCTTCCCGGATTTTTAATTCACAAACCATTTGGAATTTCTCGAAGAGTCTTTAGACGATTCTTCTTAGAGTAATATTTCCTACCTAAATCCTTTTTCTGGAGATTTTACGAATTTATGAATTTTCCACCGGAGTCGGTAGATAACCGATTCCAGGATTTTTAATTCACACACAGCTAGGAATTTCTACATGGTCCTTTAGACTTTAATTCTTAGAATCACATTTCTTACTTACATACTTTTTCTGAGGATTTTATGACTTTATGGAAATTCCTTCGGAGTCGGTAGGTAACCGATTCCAGGATTTTTAGTTTACAATCGGGATTGAATTTCTGAATTCCGCTTTCACTTTACGTCTTAAAATCATGTTTTCTTCTTTAATGCATTTTCTGGGATTTTTTTCGGAATTTATCAAAATCCGCCGACCCGGGGTAGACCGGTATCGGCGTTTGGCTTCTGGATTTTTAATTTGAAAACGGGATTTTATTTCTGAAAACCGATTTCATATTATTCATCAGGACGACGTTTTCTACCTCCGGGTATTTTTTGGGATTTTTCGGAGACAGTCGATTTTCAACCTTATTATTATATTATTATTTTTCTAAATCTTTCTTTCTTTCTTTTCCTTTCTTTTCCTTCTTTTCCCACCGACTCCACCTCACCCCCCTCATTTAAACCCCCTCTCCCATCCATCAATCCCTCTCTCTCTCTTTTTCTTTTTCTTTTCTTTCCTTTTTCTTTTTCTTTCTCTTTTCCTTCTTCTTTTCTTCCTTCTTCTTCTTCTTCTTCTTCTTCTCTTGCGTGGCGACACCCAACCAGCCCGCCGCCGGCGCCTCCGGCACCTCGACGCCGGCGAGGGAGGCCCCAACTCCGGTGAGCCTCTCCCTCTTCCTTCTCTCTTTCTCTCTTCCTAATTTTCCTTCCTCCTCTTGGATCCGGCCACGGCAACCACCATCGCCGCCGACTCCTCTCCTCCGGCGCTGCCCCCGGCGTGGGCAGACCGCCGCCGGCCATGTGCCGGCGGCCTTGGGCGTGGCCAGGGGGCCTCGGGCCCCCTGTGCTCTGCTGTGGAGGGGGCGGGGCCCCCTCCTTCTTCTCTTCGGGGTGGCCGGCGCCACCCCGTTCTGGCCGCCGCCGGCGGTGAGCCGGCGGCCGTGGGTGGCCAGGGGCCCGCCTGGCCCTGTGCCTGTGCTGAGGGGGGGCAGAGCCCCCCTCTTCTCTGCTGGAGGGGGCGCAGCCCCCTCCTTCTCTTCTCCCTGGGGTGGCCGGCGCCACCCCAGTCTGGCGCCGCCGGCGCTGTGCCGGCGGCCGTGGGCGGCCAGGGGCCCGCCTGGGCCCCTGCGCCAGTGTTGGAGGGGGGCAAAGCCCCCTCTTCCTCTGCTGGAGGGGGCGCAGCCCCCTCCCTTCTCTGGTTGAGGGGGCGCTGCCCCCTCTCCTTCTCTGCCGGCGGCCGGCGCCGCCCGGCGCCGCCCTGGCCGGCGACCAGCCGAGCGCCCCCAAGGGGGGGGCGCTGTGTGCAGGAGCAGGGGGGCAACAGCCCCCCTGTTTTCTCTCTCTCCCCTTCTCTGTTTCTCTCCTCTCTTTCTCACTCTAGTTCTCTCTCTCTCTCTTGGATCTCTCTCTCTCTCCTGTTTCTCTCTCCTCTCTTTCTCACTCTAGCTCTCTCTCTCTCTCTCAACCGCACCCTCTCTCTCTCCTGATTCTCTCTCTCTCATCATCTCTTTCTCTCTCTAGAAATCTCTCCTTCTCTCTCTAGAAATCTCTCTCTAGATTCTCTCTCTAGAAATCCCACTTTCTCTCTCTAGACTTTCTCTCTCTAAATCTCCCTTTCTCTCTCCTCTTCTCCCTACATATTTATATCAGGTTTTGTGGCGCATCCCAAGCTCCCGTGGATTTCGGATCTTTCGGCGTTCCGGTGATTTAGGCGAGTAGTCTCGCTCTTCTCTATTTGAGTTCCGTTTCGTCGGGACGATAAGTATTTCACCTCATGTTTTTATATACTTTATTCCATATATCTTTTACTGCTTTCATACTATGCGTGGCAGACCTTCGTGGTCGTTGTATTCTTGGTTTCTGATATATCACCACTGCCCTGCTATTGCTTGTATTAGGGTAGCTTTATCTTGTACTTGTGCCATGCTATTGATATGCTTACTTCTGTATCACATACCATGCGTGGCCGACCCTTCGTGGTCGTTGGACTTTGAGTCACTTCCTTGTTACCACTTACCATGCTATTACTAGACCTGTCAATTACATGTTACCTTTTAACACATGTATATCACCTGACATCTAGAGTGTTATCACCTGACCACTTGATATGCTCTTTGGCAAGACCCTATTGGTATGACCTGACTTACCCAGACTATTATCAATCTCTTGACATAACTTGCTACCTGATTATTATCCATCTCTTGTTATGATTGGTTACTTGTTATATATCATCACCCTATCATGCTATCACTTTAAACCCAGCATGATATACTTGACTTGTGATTATCATCTTTACGGGAACTTGACTTATTATCCTGTATCATGATCAGTGACCTGTATATTGTATTCCTGCTTTACATGCAGTGACCTGACTATATAGTACTTATGTACTCCTTATTCCTGATCATGTCTATTTCCTGTTTTTCCCGTAAAGTGATAATTAAACTATTAAATCTTAAAATGGACCAACTTGCATTGGGTCGGGGGAAATATGCGGATATCGATATGTGTTCGTGTTTACAGTGGCTTTAGGTTGTGCACTATATTTCCGGTCTGACCTGTGGTACTCCAGGGGACCGAGGGGAGTGCTTGCTCCCTGTATTGTATTGTTGGTACCATATTGATTGATATTGAGGCCTAGCGGCTGGGTTCCGTCACAAGCAACGGAACAATATTGGACCGTTATCCCGGGCATGTACGGGTCCACTGTAAACATAGTTCGTCGATACAACCGCTGATTTCCAATAACAACCTCGACTTTCTTATATATGGATGTATGTGAGTTGGGATATATACCGGGTATACACCGAGACACATACCTAGATATATGGGTTAGACGAGTAATAATAAAGTGTCATAATAACCGGCTCTTTAAGTTGTAAGTAGAGGTATGTGGAATGGGACGCATACCAAAGCCTACATCTTAAATAGCTATAAATTTGTGCCGTGCCTTACCGTATTTGCTTTTCCCGGACTTTATATCGGATTTCATGTTTTATGAGTATTATGATATGACTACCTTGTAGCTCGTCCTTGGTTTTATTCTGATTTCCTGTTTTATGATTATCATGCCATATCTATTCTTACCTGCTCTATCCTATCTGCCTCCTGAGTATTCCCACTTGATATATGCATTATTGTGCTCACCCTGCTTCACCACTTGGTTTTGCTTCTACACTCGCCTGGGGAGTATCATTTGACTCCCCTGGATTCTCACGTCCAGGTCATGGAGCTAGGAGCTTGTGATCAGAGTGGCGCAGCAGTAGCGTGGACCTCCAGCAGACCTTTCTGAGCTCCATCCTTTCGGGCCCCTGTATGCTTCTCGAGTTATCCCTTTTTAAACTCGTGAGTGCCCCTTTCTATTCATGCTAGTACTTTTCCTTGTATACTTGTATGTGAGCTCCCTTTATACTGTTTTACTCTTGTACATCTGCTTGTATTCCCGCATTTGCGCATATTAGTGATATGATATTCATGTAATATTGTGATCACTTCTGGTGATAATTCTGTGATTGTACTATATGTGTTGGAATGTATAATGCACCATTGCTTCCGTACTCTGATTCTTGTCTGTACTGATGCTTAGCGTATATACGGGAGGGTAGTTCTGACCTACGTATATACGTTGCAGTGACGTCCCCGTATCGCCGGGATCGGGGCGTTACAGGTTGGTATCAGAGCATAGGTCAACTTAGGCTCGTCAGAGCTTAGGTCAGCTTAGGCTCTAACCTCCTCAGTACGTCCAGAAGGCAAATCAATGGTAAAGAGATTTGCAACTGGAATACATGAGTCTTGGTTATACATTCCAACTACAAGTGCAGAGTTATCTATTTCTTGATCATCTATCCTTTGATTCCTTTCCTTTGATTCCTAGTTCCTATCCTTTGATTCCTAAATCCTTTCCATATCCCTTCCCTGTTTTGGTTTTATGAAGCCTTATACTAGCTTAAGATATGAATAGACTAGGAAGGTAGTGGCTGGTTCAGACTCGTTTAGAAGACAGCAGTCGGGATTCTTAATTATCGGTCTTCTTTATTATGCTCAGGATTATCAGGATTTTCTTTATCTTCGAAATTCTATTACACAGCCACGACATCAGCAGTATTATTCTTATTACTCAGCCACGACTTCAGCAGCAGTATTATTCTTATTACTCAGCCACGACTTCAGCAGCAGTATTATTCTTATTACTCAGCCACGACTTCAGCAGCAGTATTATTCTTATTACTCAGCCACGACTTCAGCAGCAGTATTATTCTTATTACTCAGCCACGACGTCAGCAATATTATTCAGACTTGAGAGCCCTACCCATAGTGCTTCATATCTTAATTAGTATAAATTCCACCGTTGTCCCTTTGTATTCAATTTACCCCTTAACGAAATTGCGAGGACGCAATTTTTGTAAGGTGGGTGGATTGTAATACCCCGTTCCCGGAATACGTACTTAGTTGCGTATTCAGATTTTCCGATCGTATTTTTTCGATTTGTTTCCTGTATTTGTTTTGCTTTATGAATTCCTTATATGATTGTTTTGTCTTGGATTTGGATTCGTGGACTTGGAGTCAGTCCCAGTCCGAACCAGGAACTCGATTATAGTATATTATTCGATTTGGTCTTTCCGGTGATTAGATTTGACCGATTTTAGTTTTAAATATCATTTTCCATTATTATATATTTTCTATGATTTTCTAGATTTTTCTGGAATTAAATTGGATTTCTTCAAAACCGGTGTCGGCCAGTGTTGCTGACCGCTTCCCGGATTTTTAATTCACAAACCATTTGGAATTTCTCGAAGAGTCTTTAGACGATTCTTCTTAGAGTAATATTTCCTACCTAAATCCTTTTTCTGGAGATTTTACGAATTTATGAATTTTCCACCGGAGTCGGTAGATAACCGATTCCAGGATTTTTAATTCACACACAGCTAGGAATTTCTAGATGGTCCTTTAGACTTTAATTCTTAGAATCACATTTCTTACTTACATACTTTTTCTGAGGATTTTATGACTTTATGGAAATTCCTTCGGAGTCGGTAGGTAACCGATTCCAGGATTTTTAGTTTACAATCGGGATTGAATTTCTGAATTCCGCTTTCACTTTACGTCTTAAAATCATGTTTTCTTCTTTAATGCATTTTCTGGGATTTTTTCGGAATTTATCAAAATCCGGCCGACCCGGGGTAGACCGGTATCGGCGTTTGGCTTCTGGATTTTTAATTTGAAAACGGGATTTTATTTCTGAAAACCGATTTCATATTATTCATCAGGACGACGTTTTCTACCTCCGGGTATTTTTTGGGATTTTTCGGAGACAGTCGATTTTCAACCTTATTATTATATTATTATTTTTCTAAATCTTTCTTTCTTTCTTTTCCTTTCTTTTCCTTCTTTTCCCACCGACTCCACCTCACCCCCCTCATTTAAACCCCCTCTCCCATCCATCAATCCCTCTCTCTCTCTTTTTCTTTTTCTTTTCTTTCCTTTTTCTTTTTCTTTCTCTTTTCCTTCTCTTTTCTTCCTTCTTCTTCTTCTTCTTCTTCTTCTCTTGCGTGGCGACACCCAACCAGCCCGCCGCCGGCGCCTCCGGCACCTCGACGCCGGCGAGGGAGGCCCCAACTCCGGTGAGCCTCTCCCTCTTCCTTCTCTCTTTCTCTCTTCCTAATTTTCCTTCCTCCTCTTGGATCCGGCCACGGCAACCACCATCGCCGCCGACTCCTCTCCTCCGGCGCTGCCCCGGCGTGGGCAGACCGCCGCCGGCCATGTGCCGGCGGCCTTGGGCGTGGCCAGGGGGCCTCGGGCCCCTGTGCTCTGCTGTGGAGGGGGCGGGGCCCCCTCCTTCTTCTCTTCGGGGTGGCCGGCGCCACCCCGTTCTGGCCGCCGCCGGCGGTGAGCCGGCGGCCGTGGGTGGCCAGGGGCCCGCCTGGCCCCTGTGCCTGTGCTGAGGGGGGGCAGAGCCCCCCTCTTCTCTGCTGGAGGGGGCGCAGCCCCCTCCTTCTCTTCTCCCTGGGGTGGCCGGCGCCACCCCAGTCTGGCGCCGCCGGCGCTGTGCCGGCGGCCGTGGGCGGCCAGGGGCCCGCCTGGGCCCCTGCGCCAGTGTTGGAGGGGGGCAAAGCCCCCCTCTTCCTCTGCTGGAGGGGGCGCAGCCCCCTCCCTTCTCTGGTTGAGGGGGCGCTGCCCCCTCTCCTTCTCTGCCGGCGGCCGGCGCCGCCCGGCGCCGCCCTGGCCGGCGACCAGCCGAGCGCCCCCAAGGGGGGGGCGCTGTGTGCAGGAGCAGGGGGGCAACAGCCCCCTGTTTTCTCTCTCTCCCCCTTCTCTGTTTCTCTCCTCTCTTTCTCACTCTAGTTCTCTCTCTCTCTCTTGGATCTCTCTCTCTCTCCTGTTTCTCTCTCCTCTCTTTCTCACTCTAGCTCTCTCTCTCTCTCTCAACCGCACCCTCTCTCTCTCCTGATTCTCTCTCTCTCATCATCTCTTTCTCTCTCTAGAAATCTCTCCTTCTCTCTCTAGAAATCTCTCTCTAGATTCTCTCTCTAGAAATCCCACTTTCTCTCTCTAGACTTTCTCTCTCTAAATCTCCCTTTCTCTCTCCTCTTCTCCCTACATATTATATCAGGTTTTGTGGCGCATCCCAAGCTCCCGTGGATTTCGGATCTTTCGGCGTTCCGGTGATTTAGGCGAGTAGTCTCGCTCTTCTCTATTTGAGTTCCGTTTCGTCGGGACGATAAGTATTTCACCTCATGTTTTTATATACTTTATTCCATATATCTTTTACTGCTTTCATACTATGCGTGGCAGACCCTTCGTGGTCGTTGTATTCTTGGTTTCTGATATATCACCACTGCCCTGCTATTGCTTGTATTAGGGTAGCTTTATCTTGTACTTGTGCCATGCTATTGATATGCTTACTTCTGTATCACATACCATGCGTGGCCGACCCTTCGTGGTCGTTGGACTTTGAGTCACTTCCTTGTTACCACTTACCATGCTATTACTAGACCTGTCAATTACATGTTACCTTTTAACACATGTATATCACCTGACATCTAGAGTGTTATCACCTGACCACTTGATATGCTCTTTGGCAAGACCCTATTGGTATGACCTGACTTACCCAGACTATTATCAATCTCTTGACATAACTTGCTACCTGATTATTATCCATCTCTTGTTATGATTGGTACTTGTTATATATCATCACCCTATCATGCTATCACTTTAAACCCAGCATGATATACTTGACTTGTGATTATCATCTTTACGGGAACTTGACTTATTATCCTGTATCATGATCAGTGACCTGTATATTGTATTCCTGCTTTACATGCAGTGACCTGACTATATAGTACTTATGTACTCCTTATTCCTGATCATGTCTATTTCCTGTTTTTCCCGTAAAGTGATAATTAAACTATTAAATCTTAAAATGGACCAACTTGCATTGGGTCGGGGGAAATATGCGGATATCGATATGTGTTCGTGTTTACAGTGGCTTTAGGTTGTGCACTATATTTCCGGTCTGACCTGTGGTACTCCAGGGGACCGAGGGGAGTGCTTGCTCCCTGTATTGTATTGTTGGTACCATATTGATTGATATTGAGGCCTAGCGGCTGGGTTCCGTCACAAGCAACGGAACAATATTGGACCGTTATCCCGGGCATGTACGGGGTCCACTGTAAACATAGTTCGTCGATACAACCGCTGATTTCCAATAACAACCTCGACTTTCTTATATATGGATGTATGTGAGTTGGGATATATACCGGGTATACACCGAGACACATACCTAGATATATGGGTTAGACGAGTAATAATAAAGTGTCATAATAACCGGCTCTTTAAGTTGTAAGTAGAGGTATGTGGAATGGGACGCATACCAAAGCCTACATCTTAAATAGCTATAAATTTGTGCCGTGCCTTACCGTATTTGCTTTTCCCGGACTTTATATCGGATTTCATGTTTTATGAGTATTATGATATGACTACCTTGTAGCTCGTCCTTGGTTTTATTCTGATTTCCTGTTTATGATTATCATGCCATATCTATTCTTACCTGCTCTATCCTATCTGCCTCCTGAGTATTCCCACTTGATATATGCATTATTGTGCTCACCCTGCTTCACCACTTGGTTTTGCTTCTACACTCGCCTGGGGAGTATCATTTGACTCCCCTGGATTCTCACGTCCAGGTCATGGAGCTAGGAGCTTGTGATCAGAGTGGCGCAGCAGTAGCGTGGACCTCCAGCAGACCTTTCTGAGCTCCATCCTTTCGGGCCCCTGTATGCTTCTCGAGTTATCCCTTTTTAAACTCGTGAGTGCCCCTTTCTATTCATGCTAGTACTTTTCCTTGTATACTTGTATGTGAGCTCCCTTTATACTGTTTTACTCTTGTACATCTGCTTGTATTCCCGCATTTGCGCATATTAGTGATATGATATTCATGTAATATTGTGATCACTTCTGGTGATAATTCTGTGATTGTACTATATGTGTTGGAATGTATAATGCACCATTGCTTCCGTACTCTGATTCTTGTCTGTACTGATGCTTAGCGTATATACGGGAGGGTAGTTCTGACCTACGTATATACGTTGCAGTGACGTCCCCGTATCGCCGGGATCGGGGCGTTACATGATGGGTTCTTTGGGTGTCTCTTGGTGAAAGAAGTTGAAGAAGAAGGAGTTAGTGGTTGGAAAAGGGTGGAGAATATGGAGGAGAAGAAGATGGAGGAGCTAGTGGAAAAATGGTGAAGGTAAGGGGTTGCGATGGCCGGCCAAGGGCTTGGTGGAGATGGAGCTTGCTGTTGGAGCTTGCAGGAGGCAAAAAGGATGAAGGAAAATGAAAGAGAGAGAAGGGGATGCATATATATAAAGGGAGGAAACATTATAATAATAACCCATCATCACTTCCCTCCAAAGAGTGTGGCGTTTGCAAGGTCCCAAGGCTGCGTTTAGGCCAAAATGGAGCCAAACGCGGGAGCTTCAAGGCTGCGTCCAGAGAAAAACGCAAGGAAGCTGCGTTTCAAAGGAAAAGGACAAAGCATGGGGGATTTGACTTGAGTTGAATTAGCCCATACGCATTTAATGCAGCATGGAGAGGGTGGCTGCATTAAATGATGAACCTGGCTGGCTAAGATCGTGTTTGAGGAAGAGAGAGAAAAATATGGAAAGATAGAGAAGTGGAAAACTTGGATAAGTTCTCGGTATCTGGGAAAATACCGAAAACTCCAGAAATGACTAAAAATTGAAGCATCTCGGAATGCTATCCAAAAATTCACAAAAATCATAAATATAATAAATGACTTTAATGAAATCGGTTTTCAGAAATTCTATCTCATTTTCAAAATAAAAATCTTAGAATGTACTGGGCGCGGTGTCTACACCGGGTAGGCTGAATTTTTGATAAAGTCTAAAAATTCCAGAAAATGCCCGAAGGATGAAAACATAATTCTAAGATAAAATGTAAAAGCGGAATCCAGAAATTTGATTCCAATTGTAAATTAAAATTCCTGGAATCAACCAGTGATACTGGCCGACACCGGTTTTGAAGATTTACATTTTAATTCCGAAAAATTCCAGAAAATCATGAAAAATCTAGAATATTAGAAAATAATATTTGAAACTAAAATCAGTCAAATCTGAATACCAAACAGGTCAAATCATACAGTACTACTACATGAGTAAGGATAGTAGAAAATAAAATATAATAATAATAGAAGAAAATATGCTCAAAAATCAGGATACGTAACTGTGCACGTATTCTGGGAGTGGGGTGTTACACTAAACTTAACCAAATCGACTAAACTTAACCAAATCGAGAAACCGAAAAAAATGTGAATCTTGACTAATTTTTTGGTACTAATGTGCTATTGACGTATTATTTGGATGAACAATGTGATACTATGATATACATATGTACATTGCATAACATGAAAGAATGTTTGCGGATGGGGAAGATAGAGAATCTATATATGTATTGTATATACAGCGGCTAGCCTCCGGACTATGCAAGAGAATCGAGGCAGAACTTCAAGGAGAACTGTAATGAGTCTAAAGAGTTGCAGGACGACTACAAAAAGGATACATTTAGACGAGGTTCAAGATGACCCAAGGCATAGCGGTGAATCCGCCAAAGGCCCAGAGAGGGGGCAAGATTAAAGACTTCATGATATGGTTACAACTAAGAAAAGAATTAAGGTCATAATCCAAAAATCTTAAGTTGTTTTGCTAAAGGCTTGAAAAGCAGGTGGAGATTGTTAGGATTTTACCTTCTTTTTCAAGATGAGATGATGGTCCAAGAAAATCTAATTGAGTTAGAGAATACGATGACTTGAAGTAGAAGAAAAATTAGGATGAAACAGTTTTCTTTTCAGGTGATTGCAAGTTCTCTTTTCAGGAGGAGTATGAATAGGATTCAATTCCTATTAAATGAAGATTTGTTTCTAAAGATTAAAAGGTTTTAAAATCCTTCTAAATCTCGAAGATCAACTCCTAATAGAATTGATCAAGATTCTTCAAGCATCCAATAGTCAAGATCATCTCATAGTTCAAATAGGAGTTGTACTGTAAAATCTTATAAATAAAGATTGTAACACAACATTGTAAAGTGGAGCAGAAGAGGAGAATAAAGTTGTGGTGAATAACAATGTAAGGCCCTAAAAAGTCAAGAAAGAGAGGAACAAGGTATACTCTTATAATTTAGGCGTAGATTCAAGGGGAAGGCGAATACTCTTATGTCATCAAGAGGAAGGTTAGATATCTTTTGTACCATGTTTATTAATAAAACTCTCTCAAGTTCTCTCCTCGTGGACGTAGGTCAAGTTTGGACTGAACCATGTTAAATTGTGTGTTTTTCTTATTGTATTTTTTAATATTCATCTTGTATGCTCGAGGTAATTGATCTCTAGGCGTGCTTGAGGTCGTCGATGGAGATCTAATATCTCCTAACTATTGGTACCATAGTAAGTATAATATCTCGGGCTATGCATGTAACAATTGGTATTGAAGTATATCAATTTTGTTCCAATGTAACAAAGTGTATTAAGACTAACAAACTATACGCTCTTTTGACACACATTGCTTTGATAAAACATAAGAAAGTTAACATCTTTTTAGCAATCAGTTGTCCTGAATGGTAGTACTAAATTCCAAATATGGAACAATTGTTAAAATCTCTGAAATGTTGGATTGAGGGAAAGGTTGGAGTGTTCTCAAATTATGAAGTAACTCCGATATGTAACACGAGGTCAAAGTGTTCTCGAACTGCGAAGTGACTCTAAGAAGCAACACGAGGTCGGAGTGTTCCCTAGGAACGAAGTGACCCTGAGAAGCAACAAGATATCATAGTGTTCTCAAGTAGCCAAGTGACTCCCGAGAATGCAACTTCGAATCAATAGAGCTCAAGATCGGAGAGACTTCAAGATAGTTATTTTCATATTTCTCAAAGCATCAAAGGGGAGGAAACAAAACGAGAAATGAACCAACATTTTACTGGGATATTAATTGATTATTTTATTAATTTCAGGGCCCATTTACCAAAATTCTTTTAATCTCTTAGGTCGTTGGCCCTTTGGACACCTGGGAACATACCTGCATTGTCTAGCAAATTTTATATTATGGCCACATGCCATAGAAACTAATGTTGAATTAGTTTTCCAATTAATTTCTGGGTCTAGCTTGGTCCAAGCCCAAATGTGAAGCTTATGCAGATTACAAGGCCCATTTAATAGCAATGTGCTTCTTCTGGTGGTCAATCCCAATGCATTTATCATAATCTAATTTCTTTTTCTTTTTGTTTATTCATTCTCTCAAAATAAAGACTGTAGACTGATCTTGACTGCATTATTTTTCATAACTCAACTCTCACTTTACCACTAGTCTTGATAGCTAATCTTATAGCAAACCAGCTCTCATCATATAAACTCATTGATGAGAGCAAGAAGGAAGAGAAGTAAACATGTGATATCTTTAAAACTAACTTAAATAATTTTCATTTTGTAGCTTATAGATCTTAGCTAAACATTTTACCCCCAGCATTCCATATCAAGATATCCAAACAATTTGCTCATTTCATACCGAACCATTAATCACGGTATATTGAGTGATCTGAACCCCACATTAAATGAGACAAAGATCGTTGCTTAATCTTGAATACGGGGCACTTCTCTATCTTTAAGCCAGTTTACTGGCATAGTTCTAGTTTTTTTTTTTAAATTTATTTTTGATGATCCCAAAAAGAAAAAGAAAAATTATATATAATGTTACAAAGATAAAATTGAAAAAGAGATTAGCCGCCGCTTTTTTGCGGTCCAATCATTTTTCAATTTCCATCGGATCCTGATGGTTTCTTGAAAGACAGTAATGATTTTCGCGTTGACTTAGCTTTGCTCGATTTGCTTAGTTCTAGTTAGTTGGTCTACAGGAGGATAGATAGCAGATGTCTCATTTAGAAAATGATAAAAACGAGAGTTACACAATTTGTATTAATTTACAAGAAACTCTCTTACATTTAGCCGATTATTACTTTGACCGCCTCACCTTCTTTTTCTTTGCAAAATGACTCAATCCCTGTCTCCCTCAGAAGAACATTTCCACCCTTGTGCGCAAGCGGGAGCTTTTCGTAAAAAAAAAAAAGTTGCTCCACCTTGAGCTCGGGCAACTCTTGAATGGGCCTCTGCCCAGACAGCGTGAGGCTCATCATTAGAAAGGTGATTTTTATAAATTTTTATATGAGCCTTATCATACTGTCCGGACAAAACTGCGTGCAGTGGAAATGCTTTTAGTCCATCTAACTCAGCTATTTGGAATCGTATAAATTACTTTAACATTTATTTCCACTAAAAACATGTCCTTTAGTTAGTTGGGAGCTGAGGAGAACGCTTGAAAGTTAGAAGGAAAGGACAAAACTGATAAAAGAAAGGAAGAGTCAAAGGGACAGCCTTGGGCTTGTATGAATTCAGCGCATTTCTGAAGTAAAAGATTATCCCGTAGTTATCAATAAATATCACAAGCATTATGGTGCGATTTACAACTCCCATACGCATATTTATTTATTTATTTATAAAAATAAGTTGACAATTAAATCTTATACTCTCCGGATGAAAAATCCGCCTATTATATTTTCTCTAAAAAAGGAAAAAAAAAAAAAAAAAAAAAAACCTCTGATCACACTGCTTGGCACTTACATTCTCTGGAGGTGTGACCAACTCACTGTACGCTACAAACTGTTCAAGTTTCTCTTTCTTCGTATTTGATTGTCTATCGTAAATTAAGCAGTGTTGTTTCCACCTCAACCGCCATCACCACACCACCTCCGCAACCGCCGCCACCACAATCACCTCCATGATGATGACCGCTGTCACCAGTCGCTCCAGAGTCAGCAGCCCCACTGTAGAAGACAGCAGGACAAGGCCCCTTGGAAATTTTTCTCTTTTGTTTCCCAGAAACACTTTCATCGCCGTGTCCACATCCAAATATAACCATGGTTATCACTGCCACCGACGCCACCACCATGCATAACAGCATCAAACCTGAAGTGGGAAGTGAAGCAGCACCTCCATTGCCAGCATCTAGGGTTTCCAAGCTTCTCATCTCTCCTCTTTCTTATCTTCATCAATCATGTTGAGGGTAACGAGTGATCATCCTTTTATACAGGCAGATGGCTCTCCGACTCATGTAATGTGAACATAATTGGGATTGTGGTCCTAATTAAGATTTCGATTCAGTCATTGTTTACTGAGCCTTTCAGTGTGAAATCTACTGGCCAGTAGTGCCTGGCCAAGACAAATGGGTTGCCCCATGATAGGGCCATCGCAACTGGTCCACCTCTATGGGAACTAATCGAATCATTTAAATTTGGAGAATCAACTAATGCTAGTGTCTAAACTGTGTTCTTTTTTTCTTTGTATCTTTGAGTAATAGACTATTAGCAAAAAATCTGCAAGCATTAGTTCAGAGGGTGTAAGAGTCAACGTCTCTTCTTTTCACAGGATTTAACGATCTTCACATCTGTGAGAGTGGCACTATTTGAGAGAAAAAAATAAGGTAAAAACCCTACTTGAAATATATTAAAATAAAAAGGTACGAAAATTTACAACAATTTTAGTTTAATAAAAGAGTATAGATGGAATTAAGAACTTTTATGTTTAAATTTTGAGTTAATTGTCGTTAACCTCCTGCATCGCTAGAGGTTTTGACACTTCACCTCCATCAATTATCGATTTCGTCCTTTATCAACTTTCCCAGAAGAATTTTTAGAACTTCTGGTTCACACATTGCTGTTGTTTTGAACTATATACATATAAATTTCTATAATAAGAATCTAATAAATATCCAACAAGAATTGTATCCGCAAGAATTCTCCAATGACGATTCCCTCCACTCTCGCCTCTGGCGTGCCTCTGACATTGACTGACTCTCTCCCCTCCTCTTCCACCTGCCCTAAAGACCCGACTAGAACCGGGAAATGGAGTACGCTGTCCCTCTACGACCACCATTGATTGTTGTCTCTCACATCCGAGATAGAACCCACGAGGACTAAAAATTCGGAAGATTCAGCCGACCCATTGCTGACAACGTCTGCGTAAGTCTTCCTGGCCCCTGAATCTACCTCGTGTTAGAAATTAAAACTATCATGCGGATTAAATTAGCATGGATCTAGAATCAAAACATCTCAAGAATTGAATACACATAATTAACAATACACTAAATTCACCATACCTGAAGCCATTGATGAATTGAGGAAGGTAGATGGATGAAGACCTTAATCCTTCTCTTTAATCCTGCAATTAACTTTAATCTGCAATGACCTTCTTCTCTCTGTCTCCTTCTCTTATCACAAACCCTAATTCTCAAAAGTGATGGAGTCCTCAAAACAAGGGAGGGAATTTGATTTCATTCACAGGAGGAGAGAAGTGGGTCTCATTTGCAAGTAATCATGTTTGATAAAAACCACCCATCATGGTTACTTTATACCCCACATGATTATTAAAACATTATACAAATGTAACTTTAATATGGGCATACATAATATCAGTTTACTTTAATTAGGAATCCAATTAAATAGGGTAGTGGGCCACTTATATTTAATGTGAGATTAACACCTCGGCTTGTCGTCGTCTAGGTGAAAGAAGAGCAAAAGTTGTTTACCGACAACGAGTTCGGAAAGCGTCTCTCTACTCTGCGAGACCCGTACATTCATGGCCTCTCCGTCCACGCCGCTCATGGCCTCTCCGCCCACATAGCCAGCCTTCGAAAGTAGACCGGAGGCTCCCTCTGATGCCATCGTCCTCTGAGGAAGCTTTACTCTGTCTTGCGCTCGAACAGGACACGCCTTCGCTCTGTGGCTTGGCTGCCAGCATACAAAATAGAGGATACCCACCTCGCACTCCGTCTTCTAGTGGCCTAACTTGTCACAATGGCGATAACAGTCCCTCAAACTCCTCTGTTCTGACTTTCTGAACTCCGACGGGTCCCTTGCCGTCCCCATAACACAACCCCCTTCAAGGTTCCATATTCCATAGTAAAAATCGTAAAGTTGAGATTGCAACTAGCCGAATTACTGACAAACAACCCACCCAATCAAGATTACAAAGTTTGCTTAATAGGGAAAGATTTGGGATAAAGCAGTCATTTTCGCGCGGGCAATGTGGTGGAGCCTACACAAATTCTTACAAAAACGTCCTCATCAGTGAAGGGCCACATAATGTCTGGTTATAAGCTCAGTCATGAGTAATCCGAGCTCAAGTCTGAACAAATTAATTTTTGACTAAAAAAATCTCTCTGTATTTTTTGCCTGAACACATCGGTAAAAGTGCTCTACGTGGAATCAAATCCGATCTACAGTTGCACTGTATCCTGGCCTGTCATTTTCTTCTCAATTCATGCTTAGGTTGTCCCGAGTAAATGGCTGCTTATTTGCCGTGGGCCTGTGACTGTGCCTTGAAATTTCACAGACACTTCCGTCCTCTATTATTGTCTTAAATAGTCACTTTGTAACAACAGTGTACGATTCCAAATGCCATTAGCTTTTGAACTCAGGATAGACTTTGCTTCCTGTTTTTCTACTCCAGCAATCTCCACCCATACCAACAGTTTTCTTGTAACATTTTAGTGTAAATGGTAGGGATCAGAATACTTCAACTGGAAATTTGGGCTTTAGCTATCAACTTCTCCTAAAACGACAAAACGTAGTGAGGCTAAAACAGAGAAAAGCTTCAAGAAAGATGAAAGGCAAAAAAGCAGAGAATTCAATTAATAAAGGTAAAGCCATATAAAACCTTTATTGAATAACAAAGGAATAAGGAACTTGAAGATATGCACTGACATTGAAAATTAGAAAGAAAGAAAAAGGGCAATGGCATAAAGATGACAATAGCTAATGAAGAGCTTTTCTTCTTTGAAATCCTAGGATACAATCATGGGTAGGCAGGGAAGTATATCTCCTCCAGAGTAGTTAGAAGTAATTAGATAAACAAACCTTCCAATCTAATTTGAATATGGACTGGAGATGATTGTATAATCAGGCTATCCCCTAGATGGGGTTAACTATGACGAGGCTGTTAAAGGATGTGTAATGAATAAAGAGTTCATGTTGAATCAGGTGGGTAAGAGATTGCAGAGTGTTGTGAATTCAGGAGACGCCCCCATGACTGAATCGACTGGGGCGTGTAGCGAAAATAAACCACAAGCTCTATTAAGACAATGTGAAGAAAAGAAGAAGAAGAAACTTCAAAATAGATATAAAGCCAACACACAATATAACGTTGTTCCACCGATCAAACAGACCGTGTGTACATCTACAGGAGAAGGGGGATAAACTATATTAAAATTTGGGGAGTACAATAAGAATTATTAACACTTCATACTGAGAAGATTACAAGCCATTGATCACCGCGAAGAACAGCGAACCCTTGTGGCTAAGCTTTTCTCATGAATCTCTTATTTAGATTAATTACACTCTTAGGAATTATAAATTCTTCGAAATACATTGAAGGCCCCCCAACGGGTTATTTATAAATCATAAAACTCTCCTACTTCTAAACAAACTTCATTAATACGAACAATCACCGCCTCAGAATAAAGAAAATCCGAATCCAACTCGAATCTTGAAACAAATTCAGAAAAGAAAATTGTCAGATTCAATATTAGTCGACTAGGCCACGATATTAGTCGATTAATACCATATATTAGTCGACTAGGTCCAAATACTAGTCGACTACTCTGCCAAGATTCAGAACCCCAACTCTCTGTTGGCCAACTTAGTTGACTATACAAAGTATTAATCGACTAATCCATGTGATTGGTCAATTATACCAAATATTAGTCGACTGGTACTGTGCACAGGTCCTTTTGCACGTCCGTTCTTTGATCTCTGAAGTTTCGTCTACTTTCATAACGTATTCCAGTCACAAATCCTAACAATCTTCCCATTGACTCGAATACGTCCAAGTTCGAGAATAGCCACTATACTCCATGTGCTCGCATCCATGCACAATTGAACAAACTTGATTTCATCTCCATCTCAGTCTCTCTTCTTCACAACCCCCTCATGGATTTCACAACTTGATTAGGTCGAATAAGTTCAGGCCCAATCTGAACTTATCACCCAACGATCTCCTTGATTCACACAAAATTTATGAGAATATGCTCCACCATAAGAGTAATGATCTGGATTATCTTGTTACGCACCTAATCCCAATCTCTCTACTGGGTACAACTGAACATCCGAGCTCAACCATCATAGTTGTTCGGTACGGAAAAGAGATTTTGCCGTAAAATTTCCTTGAATCAGTTGAAAGATTACAACAAAACAATATTCCGACTACAAGGGAGGGAGGATGCTTGAATCTTCCTTTGTTTAAATCTGGGTTCTTCGTGTGGCGATGGAGAGTGAATCTTGTTCTCCGTTGACCATATGACCGTCCTGGACCGTCGGGGGTCTTCTCTTCGGCCGGTAGGGGAGTAACTCAGCTCCGGCTACCAAACTCTCAAAGAGGAGGTAGGCGAAGATAGGCTAGTACTCAGTAAGCCTGTTGAAGAATCTCCTCTCTCTCGGTCGTTGACGTCGGGCTTCTCTCTCTCGATGCCTTGATCTTCTGACCCTCTGGATTCAAATCTTCGACCTTAATTGATCACTCGACCTTCTTCTCCCCCTGAATCCAAATCTTCGACCCATCGTTCATAGCTAACAGGGCTATTTATAGGGGTCTTAGGGGGTGATCGTGCCCCCTAAAAATGCGCCTGAATGAGGGCCATTACCCGCGATACGCGCGGTAACTGGCTCCCCACGATCTGGGCGGTTGCAACTGAGACGCGGATTTCAGACTAAACGCGCCTTGGATGCTGAGACGCAAGCTTCAGGCCGGACGCGCCTTGGATGCTGAGACGCAAGCTTCAGTCCCTTGCGTCTTGGATGCTGAGACGCGGGCGTCGAGCCAACGCGCCTTGATATTGAGACGCGGGCTTCGGGCCGACGCGCTTTGATGTTTAAGACGCGGGCTTCAGGCCGACGCGTCTTGAAGTTGAGACGCGGGCTTCAGGCCGACGCGTCCCGAAGTTGAGACGCGGGCTTCAGGCCGACGCGTCTTGAAGTTGAGACGCGGGCTTCAATCCTTTGCGTCTTTGAGACTGCTTCTTTGGTGGCTTGCCTGGTTAGTCATTTTTAGACAGCCTACAGAACCCCCTCCAAAGTTTCCGATATTCCGCAGTTGAATGGGACGGATTTCGGAATACTTTGGACTCAAACCGCGTTCGCCTTTGTGACCGGACTGTTGATGCTTCGGGTTCGACCTTATCCGAATTTGGTCTTCGTGAGTGTACTGTTGAACTCTTAGAAGCCATCAGAGTCGATCGTGTTGAATGTCTAGATACACAGCCTAGACCTCCCCAATTGCTTTTTAGTCTGTCACGGGTGCGTTTTTGGCTAGGAGTAGTTGGTTGTCTGTTGGCGCCAGTGTACTGTTGAACTGTCTTGCAGACGCATGAAACTGGACGCAGGCTCCTTTTTGAAAGCAGACGCAGGAGACTGGACGCAGGCTTCTTTTTTGAAAGCAGACGCAGGAGACTGGACGCAGGCTTCTTTTGAAAAGTAGAAGCCACTTTGAAGACGCAGCGTCTATAGGGTAGACGCGATGTTGGTCAGACGCGAACTCCTTAGAGGGGACGCGACCTTCAGAAAGCATTCTTGGAGATGCTGACGGGGCATGTCCGGTGCGTTTTTCTGGGCGCGAACTTTACGCTGTCATGATGACGCCGCCAGCTGGCCTGGGGAAACGGCGAAATTTCGCCTTTTGGCGCGCGGATCTCGCGGTTCATTAAATGAACTGCTCCACGTGTCGGCTTCTGATTCGCGGCGGGGTTGCGACGCATGATCTTCGTCACCGGCAGTGATTTTGTTACACGCGTCAAGCGACGGTTCGCTGCAGCGTCCCTTGGGTCACGCGCCGCGTATCTCTGCGTATCCCCGTGCCTATAAAAGGCAACTGTTTGGAGAACTTCCTCTTCTTCCCCGCATTCGCTTGCTCTGAGAATTTTAGAAAAGAACTCTCTTCCTCTGTTCCTTTTTCTAGCTTCAGACCAAACTCGCCATGGCACCAAAGACCAAGCCGACCGCCTCCTCCTCAAAGGCGACCACCACCGAGGCCCGGAGGGGCGTCTCCTCCTCTGCGCAGGACTTCGTCCTCCAAGGCCTCCAAGGTAGTATGCCTTAGGCAGAACTGACCCTTAAGGACTTTAAACTATTAAAAGCGTGTTTGATTCCCCAGACGCAGTCTTTGGGATGATAACCGGGGCACGGATTAGATAATCTGACGCCCAAGAGCCCTGTGCTTCGGGTCCTTCACTTAGAATTTCTCTAACTGTGAAGGTCTCTGGACGCAGCTTTGCAGAACGCAGATTTGATCTTCGCGTTCTGTGTCATCAGGCGCCAATTTGATGAATCTGGCGTCTGAATCCAAGTGCTTTGAATTTTTACAAGTCTTGGTTTGCAGAACGCGGATTTGATCCTTGCGTTTCTGTGCCATCAGGCGCCAATTTGATGAATCTGGCGTCTGAGTCCAAGTACTTTGAAATTCCACGTCTTGGTTTGCAGAACGCGGATTTGATCCTTGCGTTCTGTGTCATCAGGCGCCAATTGATGAATCTGGCGTCTGAGTCCAATTACTTTGAAATTCCACAAGTCTTGGTTTGCAGAACGCGGATTTGATCCTTGCGTTTCTGTGCCATCAGGCGCCAATTTGATGAATCTGGCGTCTGAGTCCAAGTACTTTGAAATTCCACAAGTCTTGGTTTGCAGAACGCGGATTTGATCCTTGCGTTTCTGTGCCATCAGGCGCCAATTTGATGAATCTGGCGTCTGAGTCCAAGTACTTGGAATTTCATAAGTGGCTTCAATCTTTGCGTTCTGTGCTTCTTGACGCAGATTTGCGGGTCTGGACGCGGATTTGATGATTCCTGCGTCCAGTATCTTTTCTGCGTTCGGACGCAGAACACTTTGTATTTTTCTTTACTTTTGGTAAAGCATCTGACTTAGTGTCTTCATCTTTTTGCAGCGCCGCAACCTGCTACTTCACTCCCCAAGATACGCCATTTTGGGCATGTAGGTGGAGCTGACCGGAACCTGACCTTTGTGCTGCAAAGGACTGCCCCTGTGACTGCCGACCAGTCGCCGGCTCGTGAGAAGAAGCTCTCGAATGTCGAGATGAGGACTCTTCGAGTACTGATGACCGATGCAGCATTCGTCACGGATGACGGCATCCAGCTGAAGAAGCCCGCCTTCTTCTTCGGGGATCATATCCACGATGGCGGCCATCGCGTGCACGAAGGGACTTACACATGGCTCCGTCAAATAGGGGCAGAAGGTTCTTTCTCCCGGCCATGGATAGGATGTACCCTATGTTTTATTACCAGCATATGTCCGTCCCGCGGAAGATGGAGTTTGACCTCGCTCGATATGCTCCTGAGGTTACTCTTGGCGATCTGGGCTCCCACCACCAAGTGCACCGTCATGACGGCCATGACGAGTCGGTTATCGGCCTTTTCCCTGGATCGCGCAAGAGGGAGATCCCGTCTGGAGAGATACCGCACATTGGCTCCACCTTCCTCAACATGTTCATGGCAGCGGAGGGTGACTATCCAGTTGCGTTCCGTGCATATGGGTGGATCTATTCCCCAGCGAATTACTGGTGGGGCAGGATGGTTGGCTTTGTCCTTACCGAGCTCGGGGATTTGCTGAAGCGTGTAGGACTGTACTCGGCGGTCAGGGCCGTACAGTGGGGGATCCCTCAAAGTTCTCAAAACTTCTTTGGGATCCTAGAACGTTACAATCCCTTGACGGGGACGTTCTTTACTCCAGTCGGGGAGATGGGCCTTGCCTTACACGAGATGCACGAGGTCTCAGGACTGGTAACAGGGGACATGCCCTATGAAGAATATGTCCCGACTGCCGTGGAGCTTCGCTACGTGAAGGAGGAGTTTCCCCTCATATATGAGACCTACTGGGAAGTGCTATGTCACTTCCATATCTGCGGTCAGCTCACCAAATGGCGGTCGCAGGGGGTCACGTACCTGTCTTGGGCCAGTTATTTGTTCAACAATGTGAACACCAAAGACCACTTGATCACCCGATTGACGCCCAGCTCTGATAGGGAGATCGAAGACCGGATTGATCAGATGTCCGAGAAATTCTACACCACAGAGTCGAACGAAGATGGTTTCGACCCTGACTTGGTTTTCGAAAGCTTCCACCACCAAGCCCGGACTCCTATCTCCGATCGGGCGCTGCTGGCAGGCTTTCTGATGCTGTGGCTAAAGCGTTGTGTGGTGCCCACGCTGCCACATGAAGTTATAGTTGCCGACGTGGTGTACCCGGCGGTGCTTCTGGCCCATGGCAACCCTATAGCTCTTCTCCCGGCCGTGGTGGCTGGTATTCAGAGCGGGCTGCGGGCGCTGGCTAAAAGCTTTTGTGAGCCGCCAAAAACTGTGGATTCCGAGGGAAAGCCGCTCACGGACGCAGAGGGGAATCCAGTGGTGAAGCGTCCCAATCCTCGGGTTGAGCTGCCTTACACATACCTTATGGCCTGGTATGTGATGCACTGCCCCTCTTTGATGACGGCGGTGCGTTGGAAGGAGGACTCCGTCCCCTTCATACAGCGATTGGAGGGTTCGAGGTGGCAGGATCCTTACATATATTATATCCGGAAGCGTCTTTCAGCCCCGGCAAACTATCAGCTCAATCGTTGCCTCCTCCAGATCCCTGGTGCATCCTACGGCGATCTACTTGTCGATTCCGCAGGCCCTGATGATTTCACGAGGTTATCCCAGGGAGCCTTCTGGTGGTTGCTCAATATTCGGCCCGGGTATATGCTTTTCCGACAAGGGACATCATGCACCATTGAGCCATACATGCCGAATCGCTTCGCTCGACAGTTCGGCTATGACCAGCTCTATATCGGGAATCCAAATGCTTATCTCGCCTTCGAAGGGAACTTGTTCGAGGGTGCTCGGGCCTGGTACTATAGTGTGGCTGGAGGGACAGGAACAACCTTCCGTCTACCTCTTGAAGCGCCCAAGTGCCAGATGAGTCTAAGCTATTGTACTTGGTACTCCCAAGCCGTCCAGACACCAGACTTTCTTCCGGCATCTTCATGTATCGAGAGCATCAATGCAAGCCTCGAGACAAGGACAGAGTCTGGTAAACCAACGAGACTCGTAGAGCAGTACCGGAAAGTCTGTAAGGAGGTCGGGAGAAGGACGAGGAGGGAGCCACGAGCTACAGAGCCACGACCGCCAAGGGCAGAGCCACGAGCGAAGAATGAGCCGTCAGTAACGAGGGCGGAGCCATCAGCGACGAGAGAGGAGCCTCCAGCAACGAGGGCGGAGCCACCAGCAAAGAGGTCTAAGCAGTTGGCGAGTAAGCGTCATCACCGCTCTACTTCTGTTATTGAGCCTGCCCCGAAGAAGGTTAGGAGGGACTTGGCGGCTGAAGTCTCTCAATCCGGAGCTATCTCTGCTGGAGTTGAGGCCCCTCCTGAAGACGTCGTCAGAGTTGAGGAACCTCCGGAAGAGGAAGATTTCCTCCCTTTAGTTCGTGCTCCTAGGTCGCACCGCGAGGCTGTGGAGGAAGGGGAGTTCATCGAACAACCCGTTATTGCTGCTGATGCCGAATCCCCGGAGATTGACATAATGGGCGATGAAGATGTTGAACTTCCGGAAACCTCAGCTCAGCTCAAACCTCCTTCTGCTAATGAAGGGAGAGATGAGGCACAGCAGTTGGGGTCTCCAGGCGTCTTCATCTCTAGTTCCAGGGCCGTCGACCCTAGTCCTACTACTGGGGTGATTGGAGGCAAGGCTCCGATTACGGAGCTTCCTGAGCTGTCGTCTTCTTCGCTCTCAGGGGAAAGCCTCTTTGAGGACAAAGTCGACTATAGCGAGGAACCCGCTCCTCCTGATCAAAGCAAGTTCTTCCATGTCTCAGAGGAGGAAATGTATGTGGGCGAGTCATCATCTGCACCACCAGTGGCGGCTATTCCTGTTGAAGGTACCCTTTCCACCTCCTGTCCAATTTTTCTTTACATGTTGAAGAAGATGTCTTGACATTCTTCATTTTATATTGCAGGGCCAACCGGAAATGCCGAGGCTACAACCTCCTCGCATATTGAGGAGATGGTGAGAGAGTTGACTCGGCCACAGGGAATTGAGACCTCAGCTGCTGAGATGCCCTCAGAGGGGGCAGCTGCTGGTACTGGGGAGCCTTCCACTCTACCAGAGGAGGAAGCCACTACTGAGGTCAAGAAGGCTCGGGTGGAGGGTCCAATGGCAGGTCCACTCCCAGGAGATTGCACAGCCCAAGCTTCAAATGAAGCTTCTGAGGAAATCGTGCTTGCCACTCTATCATTGGTCGCGGAAGTTCCAGCAGGGATAGCACCTCCGGAAGCACCAGTGGCTGGTTCCGCTCTTGCCGTATCGACAGTCAGCATGACTTCTGTACAAAAAGAGCCGGCCTACACCCCTTCTTCCGAGATAGAAAGGGGGTCGGGGAGCGTTCCGGGTGATGACAGCATGGACTTCCTGACGCGCAGTACGGTGCGGCAGTTCTTTGAAGCGATGCGATCGTGCATCGACTTTATCCTTTCTGGGCGTCGTTCTTTTGACTTTGCCCGGAGATTTCTCGGGAATGTGGCCGAGAACATCGAGCTAGTCGGGGGCCTTCCTCTTGCTCAGGCATGTATGCGGGTGGTGGATCAGTTGGAGAGTGACCTGAAAGAGCTGAAGTCTTTAGACGAAGCTGACTCCCTCCACGAAACCCAAGTCATCCTGGATAGCCTCCTTTCTGCCCAAAGGCAAGAGCGACAGGAAGTGGAAGTACAAATTGCCGAAGAGGTCAGCAACCTTGAGCGTTCCCAGGCTGAATGCCAAAGGCTGATTGAAGACTCAGGGGATACTGAGCTTATCATGCAGAACACAGAGCTGGCTATTACCAACGCTCGGGCTGCCATTGCTAAGGCCAAAGCCATGCTAGCTGTCAATGAAGAGAAGCTCGTCGCCCTCCAGAAGAAGCTAGAGGAGCAGAAGGCTGCAAGGGTACGGGCTGAAGAGAGCCAGTCTGTTCATCTCTCCAGATTGGAGACTTTGCGAGCCCAGCTGGCTGAAAAACCCTGCCTATCTGAAGAGGAGCTGCGGGTCCAGGCGATGATGGAGGCTGAGAAGGCACGTCAGCATGAGATGCATCGTCTCAGGGAGCGCATCCGTTCCCTACCAGATCGAGATTTTTAGCCTTCTCCTCCCTCTTTTTTTTTGTAACGCTCAATCTTATTTGTATAAGAGAGCGTTTTTGTATCACTTTCATATTTTTGGATATAAATAAAAGTGACACCCTCCTTTTTACTTCTTTTGTCTCGAACTCTTTGCCTTTGGTTGGACATGTAGGAGCAAGGAAGTCTTTTGATCTTTATCAAAATTATAATCATAATCTTAATAAGTCAAAAGTATTGAGGAAAGATCTTGTTCCAAGAACTTTCATGACACTGTCAGAGGTGTAAGCTTAACTTGACAGAGGTGATTTTTTTGGTGGACCAGCCACTTTGTGGAAGGAAGTGACAGGTGGAGTTCGTACCCCCAGGAAAGATGAACTTTTATCAAGGATTTGTGCTTAACTTGATTTCAGATCAGCTGGGGATGTTGATGGAAACATTGTTTATTGGTGTAATGTTAACCAACAATTCCTCCAAAATGAATTCGATATTCTGTTGGGGAGAATATCAAATGAAACTAGACTCGCGGGGGAATCTAGGGAAGTCCTTACCGTTAGAGGTGTGATATTAACTTAACGGGTTGGAAATAGTCTTGTCAGAAGTGTAATGTTAACTTGACAAGGACATGAGTTAGAGGTGTGATATTAACTTAACTCATTGACATCTCAGTTTTATAAGGGAAAACTGAGGGTGTCACTGTCATAGGTGTGATGTTTAACTTAACAGTGAGGGTAATGCTAGAGGTGTAATGTTGAACTTGGCATTAGTCGTCTCGGCTTGAAGAAGTCGAGGAAAGGTCATAGCCATAGGTGTATTGTTGAACTTAGCAATGACTCGGATGCTAGAAGTGTAGTGTTAACTTGGCATCGTTCGTCTCGGCTTAAGGAAGTCGAGGAAAGGTCATAGCCATAGGTGTATTGTTGAACTTAGCAATGACTCAGATGCTAGAAGTGTAGTGTTAACTTGGCATCGTCCATTTCAGCTTCGATATGGAAGTCTGAAGAAAGGGTGACTGTCAGAGGTGTAATATTAACTTGACGGGCACCTGATATACTGCTTAGAGGTGTAATGTTAACTTAAACAGTAGTTTGTCAGAAGTGTGATATTAACTTGACAAGAATTGGCTCTTGATAGGAGCAATTTGAGGACCTGTCATTCTATTGATGAGAATTGACAAGTGGGATTTGAAATGCCAGAGGTATAGTGTTAACTTGGCAATTTTGAAGTTTGCTGCTCTATGTAGAGGTAACAAGCGGGGCTTGTACTCGACAAGGAGTATTCATTACCAGAGGTATAGTGTTTAACGTAGTAATGTTTGCATTTTGTGGTCCTACCATTCTATGGATGAGAATTGGTAAGAGATTTTGGAGGAGAGAGTGGAATCAGGTCCACTTAGGATTTTTAGCAAACCCTCAGCTGTCAACGGATTTGAGGTGCCTTTACCAACTACCGTTTGAGTTGGGCTAGTCATGCTATTCCCCTCAGCATGATGAGTTGTCGAGGACTTATGTTGGGCTTAGATGCCAACGTTTTCCTCTATCCTTAGCCGTCGAAGGCGTTGGATGTTTGATCAGAGGTGTGGTATTAACTTGATCGGCAGGATTTTTAGCAAACCCTCAGCTCTCAACGGATTTGATGTGCCTTTACCAACTACCGTTTGGGTTGGGCTAGCCATGCTATTCCCCTCAGCATGATGAGTTGTCGAGGATTTATGTTGGGCTTAGATGCCAACCTTTTCCTCTATCCTTAGCCGTCGAAGGCGTCGGATGTTTTTTGATCAGAGGTGTATTTTTAACTTGATCGGTGGAAGAATGCCATCTAGGGATAGTATTTCTTCAGGAATTTGCCATTGATTGGCATCATGAGTGTATCGCCATTTGAGGTTATGAGGCGATACGATCCATTTGAGTAGACTGACTCTACTACAAACGGTCCTTCCCATTTGGGTTGGAATTTTCCTTTCGTCTTGTGCGTCATGACCATGGGTCTCCGGACGGCTAAGACAAGGTCGCCTTTCTTGAAAGTTCGCGTCTTGACTTTCTTGTTGAAGGCTCTGGTGATGCGAGCTTGATAAAGCTCGATCTGCTGCTGGGCCTGCAGACGCTTGTCGTCTAAGGCCTCCAGTTCTTGGAGTCGCTGTCGATGCTTCTCCTCTGTTGTCATCTCGGCGGTCAGGGCGACGCGTAGAGATGGAATTTGGATTTCCAGTGGGAGGACAGCTTCACATCCGTACACCAAGGAAAATGGCGTGGCTTTAGTTGGGGTTCGCACGGTCGTGCGATATGCCCATAAGCATTCACCCAGCTTATCGTCCCAGTCTCGTTGACTTTTCGAGACGAATTTCTTAAGAAGCTTGCCAATAGTCTTATTGAAAGCTTCCGCGAGGCCGTTGGCGGGAGGATAGTATGCCGTTGAAGACACACTCTGGATTCTGAACTTGGCACAGAATCTCTGGAAAGCCTGGCTGATGAACTGGGGTCCATTGTCATGGACGATCCGCCGAGGCACACCAAAGCGATAGATAACGTGATGTTTCACGAACTTGATCACGTTAGACGATTTTACCTCTTTTAGAGGAACAGCTTCGGCCCACTTGGAGAAGTAATCGGTTATTGCTAGAATGAACCGATGTCCTTTCGACGATGGTGGGCTGATGGGGCCAACCACGTCCATCCCCCACATTTCGAACGGCCAAGTAGAGGTCGTAGAGTGGAGATACCCTGGTGCTTGATGGATGAAATCGCCATGTATTTGACAGGCGTGACATCTCTTAGCGAGGGAGATGGCGTCGGCGACCATCTTGGGCCAGTAGTACCCCAATCTTTGGAGTCTGTTTGCCAGCTTCGGACCAGGTTGATGAGCTCCACATGTGCCATCGTGGGCTTCTTTCAACATTTCGCGGGCCTCTTTTGATGAGAGGCACCGGAGTAGGATCCCGTCATGCGATCGACGATAGAGTGTTCGCGTGATCGCATTATAGTAGAATTTGGGGGCTTTCCTCCGAATGGCGGCCGCCTCTTTGGTGTCTTCAGGCAGGATGCCGTATAAGACATAATCAATATAGGGGAATCGCCAGTCTTTAAGCTCTGGATCGGTTGACACTTCAAGTGTCTCTTTACCGCGACGATCTCCTGTTGACCCTGGGTAGTCTCCGGGGGGATTCTTGGACAGTATAGGTCGTGGCTATAGACGAATACTTTCTCCATTGCTCCAGCTGGGAGAGCTAGGGAAGCTGCGAGAGATGCGAGGGCATCTGCATGCGCATTTTGGCTTCGCGGCACATGGTCGATGTAGAAGTTTGAAAACTTCTCCGCCATGTGGATTGTCGCGTCGTAGTAGGGTACTAGATCTTCATGTCTGACCTCATACTCTCCGCGAACTTGGCTGACGATGAGTTTGGAGTCACCACCGAGATTTTTAACGCCAATCTCATCGGCGAATTGCATCCCAATCAGGAGAGCGTTGTATTCCGCCACATTGTTGGAACAGGGCTCGGTTAACGAGATAGCTCGGGGGATCACGTAGTTTTGTGGGGAGACGAGTACCACTCCTACCCCCGCTACTGTGTGTCCCTTGGGGCTTGCCCTTGATGCACCATCGAAGAAAAGTTGCCATACTTGTCCTTCAAACGATGTCTGGGTTAGGCATACTTCGGCGACCTCATCTGGGAGATCCTCATAAAGTTTGGCTGCCCTCGGATCTGGGTGTTCAGCTAAGAAGTCCGCCACCGCTTGTCCTTTAATGGCCTTCTGTGGCAGGAAGTGCATCTCATATTGAGAGAGCAATATAGCCCATTTCGCCAGCCGGCCATTCAATGATGAAGGCTTTGTCATAAGCAACCTCAGGGGGTTGACTTTTGATATGACATTTATGGTTTGGCCTACCAGATAGTGTCGCATTTTCTGAATAGCGAACACCAAGGCCAAACACTCCTTCTCGATCGGGTTGTACCGATGTTCGGCCCCGATCATTGTTCTACTGAGGTAGTAGATTGCTTGTTCTCGTCCTTGGTCATCATTCTGAGCTAGTAGAGCTCCCAAAGAATGATCCATCGATCGGACGTACACCAGGAAGGGCTTTCCGGATACCGGAGCTGCAAGTACTGGTGGTTGGGTGAGGTATCGTTTGATCTCCTCGAATGCTTGTTGGCAAGCGTCGTCCCATATGAACGAGACTCCCTTCTTCATCAGCTTAGCGAAGGGTTGGCATCTTCCGGAGAGATTTGAAATAAATCTGCGGATGTATGCCAGTCGTCCTTGCAATCCTCTGAGCTCCCTGAGGCTTCTTGGAGGTTGCATTTCCTGAATGGCGCGAACCTTCTCCGGATCCAAATGAATTCCGGTAGAGGTTACAACAAACCCTAGGAATTTTCCGCTGGCTACCCCCAGGAAGGACTTGGTGGGGTTCATCTTCAATTGATGAGCCCGCATGATATCGAAGACCATCTTCAGATCAGCTATGTGATCTCCTTTAATGCGACTTTTCACCGCGATGTCGTCGACATAACATTCCACCGTTTTGCGTATCTGCTGATGGAAAATGGTATTCATGGCCCTTTGGTATGTTGCCCCTGCATTCTTTAGACCGAAGGGCATGACGGTGTAGCAGTATACTCCTAGAGGTGTCCTGAAGGAGGTATGCTTTTCGTCGTCAGGGTACATCTTGATTTGATTGTATCCTGAGAATCCGTCCATGAAGGACATTCGCTCGAATCCGCAGGTATTGTCAATCATGACATCTGTGATTGGCAATGGGAACTCGTCTTTGGGGCAGGCCTCGTTTAGATCGCGGAAGTCGATGCAGATCCGGATCTTCCCGTTTTTCTTAGCAACGGGGACAATGTTAGCTACCCAGTCGGGATGTTGTTCCTCCCTGATGAAGCCGGAGTCAATAAGCTTCTTGACTTCTGATTGAATGGCCTCCATTATTTCGGGACGAAACCGTCGCTGCTGTTGCTTGACGGGTTTTACATCTGGACTGATGTTGAGGCGGTGCATAGCCACTTGAGGATCAAGTCCAGGCATGTCCTCATAATTCCAGGCGAAGACGTCTATATATTCTTGTATAAGAGATATTAGATCCTTCTTCTCTGATGGTGACAGGCCGTCACTTATGAAGATGGGCTTAGGATTAGCATCATCTCCTAGGTTGATCTGAACAACTTTGTCTTCTGTGGGTGGCTCACGCTGTTCGAAGCGGATATCCCAGAGAGCATTCAGGTGTTTGATCCAGGGGTCTGTATCCGACTGGGTCATTTCTTCGTCTTCGTCTTCCAGATGGCTTGTTGAAACCATGTTTACTGAAAGCCCTTTGAAGATGTTGCCAATACTGACATCTGATTCCCACGATGACGTGTCTGAAGAGTGATCATGGCCTGATGGTTCCTCAGAATCAGAGGCTGACGGCACTGGAGTTGATACATAGCCCAACCCCCGGCGGGTCTGATGATAATAGTCAGGTGTTTTCCCTTTTGGTACAAAAGATCGAAGCAATGATCTCCTTCCTTTGCCGAAGTTTAACCCGGGCCTGTTGATTAGATCGTACCCCATACGCTTCATCATCTTGAGCGTTCTCGGTTCATAATGATTGAACTGGGGGGATTCATCCTCGCCTTCTGATTCTTCATGGGGCGTTGGTTCAGACATGATTCGTCCAAAGAGGATAGGTCTCTGGCCCTTTTGTCTGGCTGGAACCATAAATGAAGATCCTTGCGCGTCACCATCATCATGGTACGTCCCGAAGGATGATTTTATAGGTACATGCAATGATGTCAGAGCATTCATTGCCAACCATACATCCTCGCCCATGTCGGTACTAGTATCCGACGGTATTGACTCAGATTCATACACAGGAAAATACGCGAAATCTAAGTCTTCATTAATATACCAACCGCCTGCATCGTCGGTGGTATCAACATCGAGCTTATTAGTGCTCTTTACAAGTGGTTCTAACTCCCACAGGCACTCTTCTTCTTCGGGCTCGGTGTCAGCTTCATTACCAGAGTCTGGCTCCTCTGGTTGCGGGGTTCCATTATTCTCCTCATATAAGAGGGAATCCGTGAAATAGTTCTCGACCCCTTTGAACGGATGCCTTTCGGCGATCAACGTTCGAACCTGTCCGCTCTCGTCAATGTATTTCATGACTTGATGGAGAGTGGAGGGGACGATGGAGTTTTGGTGGATCCATGGTCGTCCCAGCAACAGGTTGTAGGAAGTGTCAGCGTCAATGACATAACACGTCACTTCCGATTTGAGGCTCCCGATCCGGCATTTGAGCTTGATCTTCCCCATCGGGCGGGAGCTGTTGGCATTAAACCCATAAATAGTCGTCTGGGTTGGGCTCAGACGATGGGCGGGAATGCCAAGAAATTGCATGACTCGGCGAGGTACGATGCTCAGTGCGGACCCTGGGTCTACCTGGATGCGGTTCACCTCGGATGACCCAATATACCCCGTGAAGTATAAGGGTCGGTCATGCTTTCCTTTAACCTGCATGTCGTCTGCTGTGAAGGAAATGCAGGGAACATTTGGAGAGGTGTGGAGGCAATCCTCTACATCTTTCTCTCTCGGTACGTGGGTCAGAAAGGCCTCAGCGTTTGTCAGGGCTTCTTGTAGAGCCTCTCTGGTTGACTTGGATAGCCTCAGGAGCTCATACAAGGTAATGCGTGCCGGGATGTTGGCTAACTGAGCCAGCACATCGAAGCGGTAAGGTGTCGAAGGTGTCGAAGATCCTTCCGCTGCACTTCTTGAAAGAACCCGAGAAAACCGAGTTTCTTTCTGTTTCTCCACGGGTGGTTTTGTGGAGGGCTGAGCTGGCTCTACAGCTGGTTGAGGAGGGACCACCGCCTTTTCGCCGTACTGCTTCAAGTACGCCTGCCCTGAACGGGTGCCTGCTGTCGGTTGGTTGGGCTCTGCCGCCAGGACTATTGTTTCCTCTTCTGAGTCGGTCAGCGAAGGAACATCAGCGTCTGCTTCCCGGGAAGAAGCGCAGATCACGTGGCAAGATGATGCCTTCCCCTTGCCTTTGGACTTCCTGTTGGTCACAGTTGTCCATTGCTGCTCGTCAACGAGGTCAGGGTGGACCCACATGATTCCTCCTTCAGGCGTAGGGACCGGGACCAAGCCCTTCTCCTGCTGCTGATGAGGGTCTGTATTGACCACTCTCAATTCTCCTTTCGGGACAGATATCACTCCCACGGGCATCGGGGGTCGTGTCCCGAAGTGGAGTGCCGACGTCATGTTGGCCGCCCTCTGTTTCTGCTCCGGTCGGAGTTTTAATACCTCCGCGTCAATTAGGGCTTGAAGGACGTCCTTGAAGATGTAGCAGCTCTTGGTAGGGTGCCCGAGCATCCTATGGTACAGGCAGTAGTTGGGGTTGTCGGTCTTGCCGACTTCTTCTGGGCGCCTGATTTCAGGGAGCTTCAGTCGATTGCTCTTGTTGAGTAATTTGAAGAGCGAGTCGACATGTTCCTCCTTGAAGGAATATTGTTTGTTGGCGCGGGGTTGGCTGGAAGAGCCACCTGCTCTGCCTGGTTGAGGCTTGACGGGAGATTTGGTCTCCGTTGCCAAGTTATCCTTCCGTTTGGTTTGGAGGGATGTGTTTGGTGCACGCCTTGTCGACCTCTCTGGCCTGGGCTTGCCTTCTTCCGCTCTGACGCGGGCGACAATCTCTTCAGCCTGTTCACCTTGCTGGACCAACTGTTTCCAGGTGCGGCTTTCTGCTACTCCTATTTGAGCAAGGAGTGAAGTTTGGAGATTGTGGCGACATGTTTCCACCAGGGTGGCCTGGGTCATGCCGCTCGGACATCGGAGTGCCGTGTTCCGAAATCTTTCTACGAAAGACTTAACGGACTCTCCCTTTCGTTGCTTGGTAGCTAAAAGGGTAGGCATGGTAACCTCCGAATCATCCTCGAAGAAGCGTGTTAGGAACAGCTTCTCGAGGTCGCCCCAGTTCTTGATTGAACCTTCAGGGAGTTTCATAAACCATTCAAAGGCTAACCCTTTCAGGGTGCCAATGAATAGTCGCGCCAATATAGCGTCGTTATCTACCACATTCCCAGTTTGGGATTTGAAGTAGTAGATATGCTGGTTGGGCGACCCCTTTCCGTCGAATGCTTGGAGAGTTGGAGCCTTGAATCTAGGAGGGTACGGGACTAAGTCCACTCGGCCGGATACGGCCGGACCACTCCAGCTTCTTGGAGATCTTTACGACTAGTAAGGGCATTGAGTCGTTGCTCCAATAGGCTCATTCTTTGATTTTGAGCCTTCTCCGAATCTGGGTCGCTTCCTGCATGTGCTGAAGGTCTGGACACATTCGAAGGAGTGGATCGTCGTGTCCCATCGGAAGGATCAGAGGGTGGACTTCCTCCTCTTCCCCTTCTAGCTCTTGGCCTTCTGGGAGGAGATCTTGCCCTCTCGTCAAGCAATTTCTCAAGCATATGCTTGAGGTCGTCAATGGTTCTCTGCTGAGAGGAGAGTACTTCCATTTGGTGCTTCTGCATCCGGGCCAGGTACTTAGTTGTCTCCTCGGGAGCATTTGCTGTGTCCTCAGGAGCATCTGCCATGTAGGGGGAAACCTCCTTTCCACCGGAAGAATTCGAAGTCCATGATTCTATCACAACTGAGTGAGAATCATCTTCCCTAATGCCGCGGGATAGGGCACTGTAGTCAATTGGGGTGATGGCTCCAGTCCGGGTACGGGTGTGTCGATACACCCCTTCTGGCTCAGAGTCTGACCCCTCTGAATTGACCATAGGTTGTTTTCCCCTGCTTCTGCTTGTCATATATGCAGTGAGCTCCGGGTACTCAACGTCAGGGAAGGTTCTCCTTCGGTAGGAGCGTCTTCTTTTAGCTGACGGGGGAATCAGGGTCAGCTGTCTAATCAAAGACGGCTGGTGAACGCCTGATTCGCAATGGCATTCAGAGAGCATCTGGATGAGTTGTTGACAGCAGCAAGAAGAAGTGGCCTGATTGGCACTTCTTTTCCTTGTCAAATAATCCCTCAAATCCGTGGGAGGGGGATTAAATAGACTGGCCTCACAGCGTCGAAGACGGGGGGCAGTCGTGTGTTGCGCTGTCTGGACGCAAGTCTCAGAAACGCGGAGATCACACTGTTGCGTTACGCGCGTCTGGCGTCTCTGTTGAGACGAGACGCGGTCCTCGCGTTGCAGTCTGCTGCGTTGGAGCAGAGAGGCTTGGGACGTTACGCGCGTCTGGCGTCTCTGTTGAGACGAGACGCGGTCGTCGCACTGTTGTCCACTGCGTTGGGGCAGAGACACTTGGGGCGTCACGCGCTGGTGGTCTGTTCGTGTCTCTGTTGAGACGAGACGCGGTTCTCGCACTGTTGGGAGATTTCGCGCGTCTGGCGTCTCTGTTGAGACGAGACGCGGTTCTCGCACTGTTGTCCGCTGCGTTGAAGCAGAGGGACTTGGAAGATAATGGGCTGCTGGGCCCCACGCCTGGGAACGCATGCGTCCTGCGTTTGATGAGACGCAGAAACTTCGCTTCGGCGTTTGGTAAGTTGGTCTCCAGCAGACTCAACTTGAGGAATCTCGCGTTTGGGTCGCCAAACGCGGATTTCTTGCACTGGTCGAGGTGCGGGCAAGGCATCATATTGAACGCCGCGTCCAACCCGAGTCAGAGAACCATCGGTTCCAACCGAGTGTTGACGCGCGCGCCGTCTTTGTCGACGCTCGGCATTTCGATTGCGTCGTGGAGGAGAGAAGCCAACAACTTCCTGGTTTGAAGAACCAGGGCTGTTCACCACGCGGGTCTCTTGGGAGACGTTGACGCGGGGTTTCTGCGAGACGCGGGCGTTCTGCAAGACGCGGGCGTCACGCGAGACGCGGGCGTTGTGCGAGACGCGGTCGATCGCAGCAACAGTTGTGCCGTGGACCACGCGGGCCTTCAGAGAGGCGTTGGCGCGTGGGTTCTGCGCGTCGCGGTTGATCGCAGCAGAGGCGTTGGATGTTACGCGGGCCTTCGAGGAGGCGTTGACGCGTGAACTGGGCGCGGCACAGAGGGTGACAGCAGCGCCTGGTTGAGCCACAGATTGGGCTTCGGGAGGCTGCGTCGTTGAGACCCTGCGGCAGACGCGGGTCTTGGGGCTCTTGGAGCCAGAAGAGAGAAACTCTTCATACTTCGCCTGGTCGAACTCAACGACGAGTGATTCGACCATCTTCCCCTTACGGAGAACGTCATCCTGCACCACGATGTGCTCATCGGTCACGAATGTAGTCCCCAGCGGAGTCGCCATCTCTTGTTCGGTACGGAAAAGAGATTTTGCCGTAAAATTTCCTTGAATCAGTTGAAAGATTACAACAAAACAATATTCCGACTACAAGGGAGGGAGGATGCTTGAATCTTCCCTTTGTTTAAATCTGGGTTCTTCGTGTGGCGATGGAGAGTGAATCTTGTTCTCCGTTGACCAGATGACCGTCCTGGACCGTCGGGGGTCTTCTCTTCGGCCGGTAGGGGAGTAACTCAGCTCCGGCTACCAAACTCTCAAAGAGGAGGTAGGCGAAGATAGGCTAGTACTCAGTAAGCCTGTTGAAGAATCTCCTCTCTCTCGGTCGTTGACGTCGGGCTTCTCTCTCTCGATGCCTTGATCTTCTGACCCTCTGGATTCAAATCTTCGACCTTAATTGATCACTCGACCTTCTTCTCCCACTGAATCCAAATCTTCGACCCATCGTTCATAGCTAACAGGGCTATTTATAGGGGTCTTAGGGGGTGATCGTGCCCCCTAAAAATGCGCCTGAATGAGGGCCATTACCCGCGATACGCGCGGTAACTGGCTCCCCACGATCTGGGCGGTTGCAACTGAGACGCGGATTTCAGACTAAACGCGCCTTGGATGCTGAGACGCAAGCTTCAGGCCGGACGCGCCTTGGATGCTGAGACGCAAGCTTCAGTCCCTTGCGTCTTGGATGCTGAGACGCGGGCGTCGAGCCAACGCGCCTTGATATTGAGACGCGGGCTTCGGGCCGACGCGCTTTGATGTTTAAGACGCGGGCTTCAGGCCGACGCGTCTTGAAGTTGAGACGCGGGCTTCAGGCCGACGCGTCCCGAAGTTGAGACGCGGGCTTCAGGCCGACGCGTCTTGAAGTTGAGACGCGGGCTTCAATCCTTTGCGTCTTTGAGACTGCTTCTTTGGTGGCTTGCCTGGTTAGTCATTTTTAGACAGCCTACA